>CAUYPK010162620.1:0-32115 GCA_963574355.1 Loris lydekkerianus | reverse complement strand
TTAAGTCCAATTAAATTTCTATACATTCTAAAATGAGACAAGATTTATCACCGTTTCAAGCTATCATATTAACCCCACCCCCCCCCCCCCCCCCCCCCCCCTTCCCCCCCCCCCCCCCCCCGCAGTCCACCTTTGGCCCTCTCCCCACAGAGCTGCAGAGCCAGCTGGGCCTCAAGGCAAAGGCTTCTGGGCCTGCCCTAGCCTGCCAAGCTCAGGGGAGAGGTGGTCTGGTCTGGGGAGAGCCCATTTTTGAGCCAGATGGTGCCACTTGAAACGCCGACCTCACAGCCTCCCTTCTGCCCTCTTTCATTTCCCACTTGTGCTTTTCCTTCTCTCTCTACTTGCTTTCCTCTTCTCTGAACTATCTTGTTAGTTTGAAACTACAGATGGTGAGGGGCAGGGAGCAAGACTGTGTATGGGAGGAGTTGTGGTGGGCAGGGAAGGGATGGCTATCACTGGTCCCTCATTACTGCCTGTCATGTGGTCCTGCTCCCAGTAGGAGCTCACGGGCTGTGCTGAGTGCACAGGGCTCCTTCTATGCTGGTAGTCATTCCTTCTGTTCCCTCCAGCTCTGCCCCTAAGCAGAACATTTCTGCGCAATGCATATAAGGGACTTTGTGTCTACAGGATCCACTGATCCTACTCAAATGGGATCCTGAGCCCTTTCCTTGCAAAGAGGACACCCCTGGTAATACAGCACCGTAGGTCACTTCTCCCACAGTACAGCAGGAAGTAAGGCGTCTTGGGTTGGAGGTGGGCAGTCCAGTGTCACCAGGGTGGGAATGGGGCATTCCTGGGCTCTGCCTGTCTTCCCTAATCACAGGAGAAACACTCCAGTCTCCATGACAGACACAGCAGCTGAAGGGTGTGCTCTCTGCCCACACAGCCACGCCTCTTCTCTTTGCCTCACCTGCACCCACAATTCTCAGCCCTTGTGGATGTACCTTCAGATTTATATGGTGCTATTTACTGGCCCTCTGCCAATTAGTGACACTTTGAAATTCCTTATATGACACACTGCTGCTGTGACAATAAACAAGTCATTAGCTGGGTCAGAGGGCAGCTTCCAGCTGGTTTCGATTCATTGTTTCTGAACTGGCTCAAGAGGCTCATTAAGATGCATGAAGGTTCAGGATCATCCTGGAGCTTGAGGCAGATGGGGCTTCTGTGCACCTGGGCACTGTGTCACTGTGTCATCTGCTTTCCCTTCTGACCAACGAGAAGCTCATCACTCCACCATTGGAGGGGGCACTAACTGCTACAGCAGCCCCCAGCCCCCCCAGACACAGACACAGACACAGCCAAGGCCTCAGAAGGGACAGACATGAGAGAGCTGCAGGGAGTGGAGTAGAGGCTGGCTGGGAGGGAGAGGGTAAGGAGGGGCAGGGGAGAGCTGGAAGCTCCTGTGGCGACTTATGTTCCCAACTTGCAGCTCCCAAGGCTGTCAAGCCTAGGGGGGAATCCTGGACACTTTCCGTTTTACAGATGCAGAATCTGATGACCAAGAAAGGTGAAGGGACTTCCAGGAATTCACCTAACACAGATGTACCTGAGATCAGACTAGGAGGTCCACTCTGGTCCAAATCTCTCCTTGTGACCTACACTTCCTCCTAGGAAAGAAAAGGTAACTTGAAAGAGAGCAGGGAAGCTCCGCTCTGGTGTGAGCCATCCTTCCTCTCCCCTCGCTCTCCTCGCAGCCCCGTCACTTCTCATGCCCCCACTGAGGGTTCTGCATGTATGAAGGAGTTGTATGTGCATCTAAGGATGTTGAATGTTTGAGTGGGGAAACAGGAGGCTTATGACAGAGCACCATGCTAGGCACTACAGGAGAAACAGGTGAATTAGGCTTTTCAAGAAGTACTTGATCTATTTGCAGAAACTCATGAACTGGAATGCAAAGCACAGTAAAAAAGCTGCCAGTAGGTAGACACGGAACTTAATGTCTGAGGGGTGAGCCCCTCCAGCTGGAGGAATGGCTCCAGGGGTATCAGATTGGATGTGGCCCTGGGTGCTGGGGACTATAGTTTAGATGCTGCCATGGGGCAGGTGACATGATCTCTAGTCTATAACAGGCAGACGGTTAAAATTGAGGCCTTTGCAAAAACTATGACCCTAAGGACACACTTCCCTAGGAGCCAGGACTAGGAAAATGTCACTCGCAGACTTAGGCCCTTGTTTCTACTAGGGCTCTGAAGAGGTAACAAGTATTTTGTGAGACATAGAAGCTTCTGGCCTGAGCCATATGTGGCTGTATCTTTGAATTTCTGTTGCTGGAATTCTCAAAGTGAGAAATCAATGTAAAAATATGTCTCAGACCAGTAAAACTCATAGGGTATCAAGAGAAGGAAATGCAAAACTCTTGTGGAGGAATGTGCCCAGAGCAACAGCATTCTCACAGCCAAATGTAATCCCCTTTGATGTTGCTTTAACAATAAAAAAAATTACAAACTACATGAGGAAATGATATGCTGTTATGGAAAGCCAGAAAACATATCAAAGCAGTTTAGCATTCCAATAACATAAAGCCATGTAACAATTCAAAAGAGACTTTAAAGTAACTATGCTCAAAATGATTAAAAAGAATAAAGAAATAGAAACCATAAAAAATAGGATATTTTGAAAGAACATAGGAAAATGAGTAAAAAGAACAAGATAGAACTTTCTAGAAATGAAAAAGATAGTCATTAGCATAAAGCTCAATGGATGGGTAAGGCAATAGAGTAGACAAAGCTGAGCAGAGAATTAGTAAACTGAAAGATAGACTAGAGGAAATTACCCCAGTGCAGCACAGAAGGAAGAGAAGGGGCAAGTAGCCGAGAGGAACAGAGAATGAAAGAACAGACCTAAGTTACCTTTGTGGAGAGTGACAGAAGAGGAGTCTAGAGAATAGGGCATGGTAATATTCAACGTTTTAGAATTGATGAGTGACAGTCACCTTCTGATAACAGAAGTATTGGGAATTCTGAGGAGAAAATATAAGAATGGTCCACAATAAAATATGTTATAATGAAACAAGATTCAATGAAATACAGCCAGTTTATTGAAAAAGGAGAAGTTAATTTTGTCCAGGAATATCTGGGAAAGTTCATGGAAAACTGAGACTTGAAGGTCAAATAAAATTTTGAGTAGAAAATGTGGTCAGCCTGATGGGGAGATCTAAGAAATAGGAGGACAATAGAATCTGAGGTTTCAGCCTGTCTGATTAGTTTCTGAGCAGGTTTTTCAACACAGTTTGTTTTGAATTAAGTTATCTGGACTTTTGATATCTGTCTGTAAACTGAAAGTTTAGAGGAAAGCTCTCCTGGCATGTGCCTTTACTTCTAACCTAGTCCTGTTCTTCTTTGAGTCCTCTGCCCTGTCCCTGACTCTCCAGCCCGGACAAGGGACAAGTCTCCCAGCTGACCCCATCACGGCCACTCATAAATCCACTCATAATCACCATATTGCCCTTTGAGGCCTCCCTCTTTTGAGGGACTGAGTTGAAATTGGACCATCCAGCCTTCCTCCCTCTACCTAGTGTCCTTCAGGGCAGAGAAAGCCCCTGCTCTGAGGTGGACAGCAGGGCATGCCCCACTGCATCTGTGACTCGTTAGCAACATCAGTGGCTGCAGAGGAACAGAAAACCCTGAGCGTGGTAATTGGCTCATGAAAGCTGCTCGTTGCTGGAGGGAGCAGGAAGGTCTGGGAGGAAGGCAAGAGGTCTTAATGGGAAGCAAATGCTCTAGAAAAACCTCACCATTCCCCCCATGTCCCAGCTCATGGCCATTAGCATTCCTCAGACACCTGCAGGCTCTTGGCCCTGGCTAGGCTTGGGATGTGCTGGTGCATGGAACAGAAAGATGAAATTTGGTTCTAATTATGGGGGCAGAGAATAGGGTGGGTGTGAGATAGGAGAGCCCTTTCTTGTATCTCTGAAGAGCATGTGGGTTTCTCTGGCAGTTGTCAAATTCTGTTTCACCTTATGGAAGGTTCTGAGTGTGGGGATGAGTGGACCTGGGATTGAATACCAGGTCATCCCTTCCAGGCACGTGCACAGTCTGCAGCCTCAGCCATGAGAATAATGAGGGAATAATTCTTTCTTACTATGAAGAAACAATATGAACTTGAAGGCACCTGGCAGAGTGCTGATTGCAGAATGTACACTTAATAAAAATATTAGTTTCCTTTCTCCTGCATTGTAAATACCTTTAGGGAAGGAATGGTGTCTCTTCTATCTCCGTGGCCTGTGGTGCCAGATGTGCTGGGAACACAGGATAGACTGTGGAGTCAGTGAGATAGCGGTAGCCTGCGCATGTGCTGCACCCCTCCCACGGGGGCCTGGCCAGCCCTCCCCTCTGTGCTCCAAAGCCCAGATGCCAAGGAAAAAGACTGAGTCCTTAAAGAGTCCTGGCAATGGGCCTGGGGGCAGACCAGCAAAGAGGCAGCGTCTCCCTGCAGCTGCTTGGAGAAGCTGCTCCACGCAAATATGGGAGATTGCAGACTCCTCTTGCAGGAGATGGCACAGGAGATGGGACACAGCCCCAGCCAGGCAGGGCCAGCATCTTTCCTCTATTTCTCCCGTCCCACACATGCCGGTGCCAGCATCAGCAGGCCACAGTGGTCTACGGGGTTGGCTTCCTGTCAGCTGCGAAGGCCTCTCTGGCTGGACCTGCCATCCACCTGTTCTCCAGCTGCTGCTGGTGGAGCCTGGGTTGACTTCAGCATCTTCTATGCACTTTAATCTGTCTTCACTCAGTGCCAAACATCTGTAGAGTGGATCTACTGCCGTTTATTTTCTGTTTGTCTTGGGTGTCACACACTCTCCATTCTTCACTTTAATGACTCTCCTCTTTATTATTATCATCTCAACCTCTCTGTTTATTTGTCTTCCCCGAACACCAACCACTTTCCCTCTGTTCTGCTGGACTGGCCAGGGCCCAGGCCAGCCCTGCCTGCTTCCTCTTCCCCCCAGCTCAGGCTGTCTCTCCCTGCTGGGCGCCTCACTCAAACCAGATGTGGTTTCCTCCTCCCTCTTCCCCCTCTGAGTCGCCCAGGGCTGCAGGGGGTTGAGAGAAGAGAGGTTCTTCACCTGCTTCCTATTCTCCCTGTGCTTCCCTGCCCAACTCTGCTGCCCACACACAGGAGTGGGGAGCAGCACATGCCTGGGCTCTGTTTAGAGCCAGGGGTGGTGCTGGAGAGGAGTCCTCCCCTGGGAGTCGGGTCGGCAAGGGTCTTGGTCCCCTCTTTGCAGCACGCTTCATGACATCCGGTATCTCAAACTCCCTGCCCCTGGTTGTGTCAAGGCCCCCATGACCATATATTCCCTGATCAGCAGTATCTTACAGCTGTGGCCTATGTCCATTGTCTCAGACTCCTTCACCACAGCCCTGGGATGCAGACTTATCACCTCCTTGAGAAAGAGGAGTCTGAGGCTCTAGCCTCACACAGCTGATAAAAAGGCGAGTGAAGATCTAAACACAGATCTGGTTCTCCATGAAGAATGGTCACATAGCTTAAAAACTGGGACTGACTGCCTTGGCCTGGCCCAGTCTGACCTGTTGCAACACCTAGGAATGAACCTCTTTTGAAGAAGAGAGTCTGAGACTGGGAGCATCAGCCAGCTTGGACACATCCCCCTGTTTCTGGAATTATTTCACCTCTGGCCACAGCGGGTCATTGGAACTTGATCTCTGGGATTACCATAGTTATTGTTAGAGGGGATACCACAGTTCTCATGGTGCAAAGAATTTTGAACTCTACAGGGATGGGGACACAAGAGAAACTAGAGTTTATCATTAGAGCAAGGAGTTGCTGCAACAGCTCAGACCCACTAAAAAACCTCCACTCAATTGTTCAACCAGGGGCCAGGCTAGGTTTTGCAGGGCCTGAGCTGTTATAATGTGGCAGTGGTGGTGGGAAAGTTCTTTAAGTAAAAGAATTCCTAAGTATGAACCTAGTTACCTGTGCAAAGGCCATTAGCTTCCTGGAAAACCCACCCCAGAAAAGAGCTAACTAAACACATGGACAAAGTCTCAGTTAAAATTGTAGTTTTAACCTAATCTGGTATACAGACTAGGACAGTGGTTCTCAATCCTAGTGGGCCTAACATGTCAAATGCCATTTGTGGTCTGCATGCAGTGGCTCACGCCTATAATCCCAGCACTCTGGGAGGTCAAGGCAAGAGGATCACTTGAGCTCAGGAGTCTGAGACCAGCCTGAGCAAGACCCCATCTCTACTAAAAATAAAACATTAGCTGGTCGTTGTGATGGGCACCTGTAGTCCCAGCTATGGGAGGCTGAGACAGGAGGATCACTTGAGCCCACAAGTTTGAGGTTGCTGTGAGCTAGGCTGATGTCCCAGCACTTAGAGTGACAGAGTGAGACCTGCCTCAAAAAAAAAAAAAAAAAAAAAGCAGGTTGTATCATACTTCTGTGAATGCTTCTGTAGTGGGTCTGGCAAGGTGATGCAGAACCTGTTTTCAATACATCCTCCAGAGGACCTGACACTGGATGGCTGGGAATCAAACCCTGAAGAAGCATGGCTCAAGTCCAACACTGTCTGGGAAGAGATGCTGGAGAACTGGAGAGCTTCACCCCGTCACAGAGCAATGGGTCCTGCCCCAGCTTCCTGCTTTTTCTTCCTGCTCTGCTGTCACTTCCTAAAGAAGGTGGGTTGTTAACACAGGTTTGTGAGGGGTGTGAGACTGGGCTTTCTCCTAGGAGCTTCCAATCCTGGAAGTTGGGAGACCCCTGGCCTCAGAGGTTGTTGGGGTTGGGTGCCTTAATTGCTGGCAGGTGCTACGGGAGTGGGGCTAGAGCTGCTCCCAGAGTGCAGTGTCCATGGTGGTAAGGCAGCTCAGATGTCTTCTAGAGTGCCTTAGGGCAAAGGTCACCATCAAAGAAGCCAACTGTCATTAAGCCAAAATATAGACTTGTCTCAATATGAACTTTGTTTGTTTGTTTTGGCTGGAGTTCTAGTCTAAACCGATAAATGATTCTCATTTGCTGACTAATTAACCTCCTCTTCCCAGGAGTCTCTTCCTAAGACCCATTAGAGAGGGCACCAATGAGAAGGGAGGACTGGAAGTTGTCCCCTCACTGCCCTGATGGACAGGGACAGTGGAGAAATAGAAGTGGGAATGGAAAAGATGAAGCACCCGTGACCGCCATGGCCCACCCCCTGTGCCTGGGGGACTGTTCGCAGTGGGACCCCATGCTCAGTGCCCCCAGGCTGTGCTGAGAACAGTCTGCACTGCCCCCTCCTCTGTGAGGCCAGCAGCCCCCAGAGTAGAGGGAGGAGGGAATTGCTCAGTTTCAAGAGAAAGCCTTTGGGAGCCTCATAGGCAGAGTGTTAGGCTGAACTGCTCCTGATCGGGCCTCTGCTATGCACAGCCCTGGGGGCACCATCCATGCAGTGTTCTAGAGCTGCCTGACAGTGTGGTCTGCTCTTGACAGCGTGGTTACTCTGCCTGCTTACAGGGAGAAAGGGCAAGGAATGTGGGGAAGTGGGGAAGGAGGCAGCGAGGGGGCAAAGGAGGAAGAAAGAAAGGAAAGGGAGGGAGGGAGGAAGAGGAAAGAAAGGGAAGAAAGGGAGGGAGAAAGGAGCGAACCCATCTTCCCTGAACACTTCCATGGTCCCTCTTGGCTGTGGCATTCAGGTGGGCCGTGTAGGGGCTGGACTGGGAAAGGGAGGCTGCCAGAGGAGGGCCAAGCCCTTGAAAGCTGCTATTGTTTGAGGTCTGTGCTCAGAGAAGCCCCAAGTAAAAAGAGCTTGTTAGAGGGGCCCTGTCTGGAGACAAGCTGCTCTCAGAGAGCCAGTGAACCATGCGAAATGACTTAAACTAACATCCCTGACTGCACTGGGCTGGGACCCAGGAGTCAGGGCCATGTGCTCATCAGAAATTCATAGAAGGTGCCCCGTGGCTCGGCTTTCTCTGGCCGCCTTGTTCATTGAGCGGTTTTTTCTTTCCAGTTCTGCAGCTCTGAAAGGGAGACAGGGGCTGCCTGATGGGGAAGATCAAGTGGCCTTTGAAAACCTCTCTCGGAGTTTATTAAACCAGGGGCCAGCACAGGCCAACCTGGAGGCCCAGCCAGGCCTGGCCCCGCCCCCAGGGCTCCCCAGAGGAACCTGGCCTGTTCTCATGTCCCAGACTTGGCAGGCCTTGCAGAGGGGCAGGGGCCAGGGATGGGGTCCTGAGGACTAGAGCGGTGTGCTCATCTGCTTCTAGAAGATGGAGTATGTGTGGGGTCAGGGAATAGAGATCTGCAAATGACAGGGGCCTTCTCCCCCCGGACCCCACGAGACACCCTCTGCTTCTTGCTGGAACTAGGCTGCCCCACTATTTGTCTCAAGGTACACAGAGAGGGGCGAGGGAGGAGGGAAGGACCGCGGGGTCTCCGGGCTGGATTACAGATCCATGACCAAGGGCAGGAATGATGATGCTCAGAGGAAGCCCCAAGTTCCAGGGTCTGGAAGTATCCCAGAGAAAGGGAGGTAGGTGATCTCACCTGCTGATGCCCAGTTTGCCGCTCCATGCCCCTGGCCCCCAGGCCCTGATATATCCCGGGGGACTGGTCTGCACAGAGGCAGCCTTGGAACCAGCCTGCTGGAGGTAGAGAGAGGCTGAGTCTGAGGAAAGGATAGTTACGGGAGACCCAGTCTTTCCCAACTCTCACTGAGAGCCTTCTGCCAGCCAGAGGCCATTCTATACCGGACACACATGAGCACAGCAGGGGATACACCTTGTTGGGGAGAGGGCCTGGGACTGGGACATAGGGTTGACCCCTCTGTGGTCAACATGCGTGAGTTCTAGAGCCAGAGGTGACCCAGGCACCAACTGCCCTTCTCTGCAGATTCGGGGAGGGAGGACCACAGTACAGTGAGGCAGTTTTAACCACATTTAACCAGAGCAGCTCCTTTTTACCAGTCTGTATCCTGGGCATCTGGGTGAGATTTCTTTTGGAAAGATAATTTTGTTTGTTGAAAGAGTTGGAAGCCACCAACTGAATTCAACACCTCCACCCATGTTGTGATCTTTCTGGTCATATCTTGTGTACTGTGCCCCCTCCCCAATGGCTCCGGGGCTTCCTGCTTCCCATTCCCCACTCCCTGCACCCACACCTGGTGCCTCAGGAGACACCTCTTCCCAAACCCTGCTTTGGACTTGGAGTCTATCTCTGTCCTTAGCCCTTTCTCTACCTTCTGTTTAAACACATTCAAGGTCCCTCCAGGTTTTTCATGAGAGTCTTTTTCAGGAACTGTTGAGAATAAACAGAAGAGGGAACGGTGTAAAAGTAGAAAACTTGAGTTCAAAGTCACATACGGTGACAACCCCCAAGCACTGGCTGGACAGCACAGTGTGGGAGATGGCCCTCTCCCCTCAGCTTCACCTCCAGCCCTAGGCCAGGAGTAGTCCCCTGTTGAAAATATGGCCAGCACCTTGTCCTGCCGGGCTGGGAGCCAGGAGGGACATTGGGGCGGGTAGCAGTGGTGGCGGTCCTTTTAGTTTGACATTCCTGGAGTCAGATAACCAACCAGAGCTGGGCTGGTGGAGGTGTCAGCTCAGGTGCCAATTTTCCCAGCTGGGCACTGTCTATGAGGATCCAAAACTGTGCTGTTATTTGTGATGTGGTCATTGCCTCTCATGCCTGCTATGTCACAGGCTAGAGGAGCCGTGGAATCTGTGAGCTGATCCTGAACCACAAGAAAAGAAAGGAGAGTTAGAAATACTCATATTTTTTTCTTTAAATAAAAAAAAAAAAAAATGACCTGACCATGGGCCGGATTATTTGAATTTGTGAACTGTGCCCCAAAGTTGCTGCACGTGTTCACTGCAAGCTCCTTTTTAGAATGGTCATTCCCAGCACTTGGGGAGGCTGAGGCTGGTGGATCACTTGAGCTCAGGAGTTCAAGACCTGTATGAGCCAGAGCGAGACCCCATCTCTAAAAATAGCCGGGTGTTGTGGCAGGTGCCTGTAGTCCCAGGTACTCGGGAGGCTGAGGCAAGAGGATCACTTGAGCCCAAGAGTTTGAAGTTGCTGTGAGCTATGATGCCATGGCATTCTACCAAGGCTGACAAGGTGAGACTCTGTCTCAATAAAAAAAAAAACAAAACAAAAAATAGAAGAGTCATTCTCAGAGCTGGGGGTGGGGGACTTCCCGGGGGAAATTACACCTTAGTAGTTTTTAAACAGCACTGTATTCATTTGCTGGCTCACAGCATCACCTGAGCTGAGCTGACGCTCCTTGTTTCTTTCAAGGAAACCTTACACAAATGCACACACAAGTACAACAGATACGGTTGGGCTGCTTGGGTTGGCCGGGGCCTGGTCAGAAGGGCCCTGTATGCCGTGGGCCTTCTTCCTGCCACCTCCTGCCTGCTCCTAGCCTGCCCTGTGCTGGCCTCAAGAGGCACCTGGTGTTCCTCAGAGCACATTTGAAAGCTACTGGTTTGCTTCACATCCATGCTTGTAGGGGCCTGGTTTTAAATGCTTCTGTAGGAATGGAGGACTTGAAATGCAGGAGAATCTGGCGAATTAGACACAAAAGGACCTTAGCAGCAGTGTCACCTTACACACCTGCATGCCCCACTGTCACCCTGACCAGTGTCCTCAAACTCCCCGTCACTGCTTTTCACTCTCCTGCTTATTTATCTGTTTCTGAAGCTGTCTTCATCCTCCTTGCAGAGCTGCCTGACATCACCACACCTCCCTTCTCTGTTTATGCCCACTGCTCAATGGGGACCCCACAGCCAGGCTGCTTCTGGGTGTCACCAGGGCCTCCACCTTTCTCCCACCACGTGGCCACCTCCCCCTGCTCTGTAGGTCCAGAGTGTGCCTCTAATTTTTTGAGTGGGATGAGGAGAGCGCAGTAGCCACCCGGGGCTCTCTGCTCAGTCCCTGGACAGCTCTGGCTCTATCCCAAGGCTCACTCTATCCTTTGCCATCTCCTGCCCTTTACACATACTCACTGGGTGCAGCCTGCCGGGTTCTTCCACCTCTTCCGTGCTTGTGTCCATTCCACTCCCTGAGATGCCCTCTGTCCAGACTTCTTCCTCTGTCCCCTCTAAGAGCTTTGCATACGCCAGCTTCTTCCAGGGGTCTCCTTGGATTGAAGGAAAGGACAGTTACTTACCCCGTCTCTCAACCTACTCATCCTTACTTAGCATGAGGCCAGCCCCACACTGAGCTGGGCACCCTGCCAGGCTTGGTTTACTTCATAGCTGGGTGCTGAGCTCTGGTGTCTTCCTGATTTATTCTGTGGTTTGTGTGTCTGTCCTTTGCACCCGCCTGCATAAGCATTGCCGTGTGAGACTGCAGGCATTTAATAAGGCTGAGCAGGAGAAAAGTAAACGGCTGTGTCCTGCAGGGTCAGGCAGGCAGGCAGGCAGGCAGGCTGGGACCAGGAGGGAGGCAACTTGGGTCCAGGGCCTCCTCCTTGATGGGAACTTCAGCCTATGTGGGGGACTTCCCAGCTCCCCTCCAGGTCATCACATTTTGGGTTGGGGCTGGCAATGCTGCTTTCCTGACAGCCCTCTACTTACCTCCCCAGGTCCCACCTCCCCCGAACACAGCAAGGGGCTGTGGCTGGGTGCCTGTCAACCAATTCAGTGGGAAGGAAACATTAACCACTCCAAACACTGCTTATTGGAGCTGGGTAAACTCAGCCCACCACAGTTTACTTTTCTGTCAGAAATCCCTTAGCTTACCATAGAGCAGAAGTCCCATAGGGCTCCTCCTCCCCACCCCACCAGAAGGGACCCCACTTTCCCTTCTCTAGCCTGGAGCCCCTGCCCCACCTCTCTTCCCCTTTCTGCTCCTTTACAATTCTTTCACCCTCTGACTCCTGTCTGGCCCCCTGTTCTTCCTGAAGTGTCCTCTAGGCTGATGTTCAGCAGCCAAAGGCACAGAAGAGTCCCCCCAGGGACCCCCTGCAGCTCCAGGCCATGATCCCTCAATTCAGTAGCCCCTGTGAGTTCAGGAGAAGTGTAGAGCCGGCATCAGGGATAGAGGGACAAGCGGTAGTGTGAGAAGCATAGGGGTGCTCAGAGGAGCAAGCCCCCACTCACTGCATCCTCCAGGTGGGTGCTTTGAGGGCTGTGAACTAGGACTGAGAGTGTCACAGAGTGTGGACCTCGCTTTGTAGGAACTCAAATGTTCTTCAGCATGACAGCTTCAACCTCCCCGAGGGCCTCCCCTAACCCCCACCTCTCCTAAGAAATCTGCAGCCTGGGCCAAGGTTTTCTTTTTGCTCCCCTTTGAAAGTGCAAACCTTATGGGCTTGAGATGAAACATATGCTGTTCTGGAATGTGGCTATTAGCCAAGAGAACGCTCAGAGGCCCCTACAGAATTTGCAGCCATCTGCCTGGGGTTGAGCTGAGGGTGTGACAGAGCACACAGGGTAGGGAGGAGCCATGTAGGCTGATAGCCCATCCTTCTTTCTGCCCCACTTAGCACCAGTACCTCTTCAACACCTGAGTGGCTCTCAGTTGCTGTGCTTCCTCCCCTGGGGACAGTCAGGACAGTCAGACTCAGCCTCAGATGCCATGGGCCTGACTGGCTCATCCAAAGGGGACAGGTGCCGATTTGGTGTGGCATTTTGCATATTCTTTGAGTGTTATTCATTTCTTGACAAAAGACACAAGCCATTCCCCCTGCCCCTGCCATCCTCCCCAGGGAACCCATATTTGCTGCTCTTCCCCTCTAGCTCCATTTGACATGTTTGTCCTTGGATTTTTGAGGCTGGGATGACCCCCGGCTCAGGGTCTCAAAGGTCCTGATGGCCTACCAGAAACCCCTCCGCTGGATGCATCCTCGGGGCCCAGCCTGCCTTTCCTGGGGCCTATCCTGTGCTTCTAAGAAGCTCAGAAATGAATTGGTCTCTTGAGATCATGACTCCTGCCCCTACCCACTAACAAGGCTATCAAGAAGGATGGCTACAGAGCTAGACAGGAGGGCTTCTGACAGGGACTAATCCCCAGGGCTAGGTGGGTTTGTCACAAGAGGTGATGGTGGGGACTCCACTCAAATCACGGGCTCTACTTAAAAGCATTTCTGGGGAATTGCTGAGCAGGGGCTGGGGGCTGGGAGGTGGGGGGGGCAAGGACAGAGGCTTAGGGAAATCTTGGGAGTGTAAGAGGATCTTAGAGATTATTTAACTTAACACTGGTTATTATTTATTGATTTGTTTAATTTATTTTTTAGCCTCTGGAGAATCTGCAATGCAGAGGAGAAAGATTGGCTTCCCAAGGTCCTGTCGGTGGCGGTCAGCAGAGTGGGGTCAGCAGCCAGGAGCCCTGACTGTGGGCCACAGCAGGCAGAGTGGGGTCAGCAGCCAGGAGCCCCCTGACTGTGGGCTACAGCCGGCAGAGCTGGGTCATCAGCCAGGAACCCTGACTGTGGGCTACAGCCAGCAGAGCTGGGTCAGCAGCCAGGAGCCCTGACTCCTGCCCAGGGCTGTTTCCGCAGGACACTGTCTCCATAAGTGCTCTTTGGAGAAATGTCACCATTCCCCAGGGTGCTATGGAAGTGGTAGCTGCTTCAGTGGAGCTGCTCTCTCCTATCTCTACCAAGGGAATAATTCACTGGGGGTGAATGTTACTTGTACCTCGGATGAACCTGAAGACCACATGGGGGTGCCACTTGGCCTGCTTCTCAAAGAACTTGTTTTCCCATTTTCAGTCCCTGCCATCTTAAACATGTTTTGCATCACATGCTCTGCTCCTTGCCCATGGCGAATTTTTTTTTTTTTTTTTTTTTTTGCAGTTTTTGGCCGGGGCTGGGCATGAACCCGCCACCTCCAGCATATGGGGCTGGTGCCCTACTCCTTTGAGCCACAGGCACCACCAGCCCATGGCAAATCTGACTGGGAAGAGTTACCCAAGGCCAGCCAGTGTATCAGCTAGCAATAGCCATTAGGTTTTTCTCTCTTAAGAGTTTGAGGCTGGGCGTGATGGCTCATGACTGTAATCCCAGCACTCTAGGAGGCTGAAGTAGGAGGATTGCTTGAGAGTTTGAGAGTAGGAGGATTGCTAGAGAGTTTGAGACCAGCCTTAGAAAGAGAAGAGAGCAGCCTTAGAAATTTTTCTCTACTAAAAATAGAAAAACTAGCCAGGCATGGTGCCAGTGTCTGTAGTCCCAGCTACTCAGGAGGGTGAGGCAAGAGGATCATTTGAACCCAAAAGTTTGAGGTTGTTGTGAGTATAATGCCACAGCACCCTACCCAGGGCAACTGAGACTCTGTCTCAAAAAATAAAAAAAATAAAAAGGGTGGCACCTGTGGCTCAAAGGAGTAGGGCACCGGCCGCATATACTGGAGGTGGCGGGTTCAGACCCGGTCCCAGCCAAAAACTGCCAAAAAATAAAATAAAATAAAAAGTTTGAAATAAAAAAGCATAAACTCTGTAGCCATTTAGTTGTAGGTGCTCAACTAAAATTTCATGACCATGAGGACTTGAGTTAGGGGCACTTTTTGAAACTTCAGGCAAACCAAAATCAAGTTGAGAGAAAGTTGAACTAGAAACTCTGCAGCCCGGAAAGACTGAGAACCGTGAGGTCTGGTCCTTCAGATAGTCGAAATCTCTATCCTTCCATCGCTGTCTCTGCTGTGAATGGGGTTTAACCAAAAGCACTTGGGTGAGGAATGATGGGGTAGGGAGCGTTCTAGTGCCTGAATAAGCTTAACTCATAAAAGCCTGGACAGCAGCTCTTACTGGGGCAGGCACATTCCCCCTCTATTGAGACAGAGATGGAACCTCTGGGGTAGAGAATTAGGGACTGCTGCTATCCAGCACAGTGTTCTGTGGGAGGAGAACTCAGCCACTGGCCACTGTTGCCCCCTCCATCCTTCTTCAGGGGGCATGCTCAAAGGTTGAGAATCCCTCTGTACCCTGTTTCACTACCTCTAGAATGTTGAATGAATCTAACTCTTAACTCAGTGGTTCTCAACCTTCCTAATGCCTCCTAATGCCAGGACCCTTTAATACAGTTCCTCATGTTGTGGTGACCCCTAACTATAAAATTATTTTCGTGGCTACTTCATAACTGTAATTTTTGCTACTGTTATGAATTGTAATGTAAATATATGATATGCAAGATGTATTTTCATTGCTACAGAGGGGTCACAACCCATAGGTTGAGAACTGCTGTGGTGGGGAAATACCTAGGCAGGGGTCCTCAAACTACGGCCTGCGGGCCACATGAGGTGGTGTGATTGTATTTGTTCCCGTTCTGTTTTTTTACTTCAAAATAAGATATGTGCAGTGTGCATAGGAATTTGTTCATAGTTTTTTTTTTTAAACTATACTCCGGCCCTCCACCGGTCTGAGTGACAGTGAACTGGCCCCTTGTTTAAAAAGTTTGAGGACCCTGAAGAGTGTCCACTGCTGTTATCAATATTATCCTCCTCTTCCCCAGAAATGCCATGGGGTGTGTGTGTATGTGTGTGTGTTGGATTGGCAGGGTGGGGACTAGAGGGCAGTGGCGATGATGGATGGACAGTCAGCTGATTGCCAGGATGCGGGTTCCAGGACCCTAACTCAAGGACCTAGGGTTTTGGAAGGAGATGACAGACACTTGTGTGTTCACACTGGCTCCAAGTAGAGGGAAACCAGTCCCTCCTCGGGACTCCCCAGCATCCTTCATCTGGAAGACAGAGCGCTATCTTTCAGCACAGCCGCATCTGCCCACCAGATGAGCAATACCTGTAAAAAGTCCCCACATCAAGCCTTCTGGGGCTAATGCCTCTCCCAGAGGCTGCTGACAGTGGGAAAATGATCCCAGAGCTGGCCTTCCAGAGAGACTCAGAGATGCTTGACCTGGAGCAGGGAGTGAGGAGTCTGAAGTTGTCACAGACATCCCAGAAAGGGTGGGTTCCTGGATAGGGCCAGGACAAACAACGGGAAGAACCAGAAACAAAAGCAGATTCTTAAAGAGGTCACTAAACATTGACTAATTGCTTGATATTAGTAATAGCAACAGAAATCCCTGCTGTTTGTTGAAGGCCTTTAGCATGCCAGCTCTCCTACAAACGCTACTTTGTCCCTCACAGCCCTACAGAGTACGCATCACTTTCCTCCTTTTACAGAGACAAGCTCCCAGAGGGCATGCTTTCAAAGATGACGGGCTGCCACCAGGCCTGCTGCTTCATGCCCCAGATAACTGGAGATGAATAGATGGGGACATTTGTAAAATGGCCCTCTTGAAACGGGACTGATGGGGAAAGAAAAGCTAAGAGCACAGAGATTCTGAGAGCAACACAAGTGTCTTTTCTAATAAACATGCCAAGCTTGGCTTTCTGAAAATGTGTCCCTGTGGAAAGCTATGTTCTGTCAGAGCCACTATTGCTCACAGTGTATCGAGAACCTCTTGAGCAATGGCCTTCAGGGCTTCCAGCACATACTTTTGAAAATCGTTAGTTATGGCAAATCTTCCTCTTCATCCTCTGGGGCAGATTTGATTTGGGGGCAAGTGCCAGAAGTCCAGATTTGGGTGGGTGATCCAACTGCTTTGTCTTATCTTATTTGGGGTTCAAACAAGGTATGACCCTAATGCAGAAAAGTGTCTGGTGTGGCAGAAAGTATAGTGGGTGAGAAATGGGGGGGTCCCCAGAGTGAATGGATCACCAGCACCCTTGGGGGAGGGTCTCAAGCAGGATCTGAGGGCTCTTCATAGGGGGGACACGAGGAAGCCCAATCCGGGCATAAGTGAAAACACACACAGTCCCATAAAGTGGCCTGGGAAAGACGCCACATTAATAAAAGGAAAAAATGCAGAGGAATGTGTGAGGAGGGAGCCGTTAAAAAAAAAAAATGCAAGTGCCTATAAACTCTGCTCAGCTGCTCCCTCATCCCCCACCCCAAGTCTTGGCTCCAGCTTGTTTTCTGGTAGGACTCAAGGAAAAGCTTAAAGAGACCAAGCTTAAAGCTTGCTGGTGGAGATAGCAGAGGATGGAACTGGCCACCTGGCTCTTGTCTCATCTCTACTGAGCCCCTGTGTCCCCTGTTCAGTCACTGTCCTTGATAATGCCCCTCACTGCATGGTACATCTTATCAGGGCTGTAGGCCAGGATGCTGGCTGGATAGGAGAGACGAGGGTTAGGGTGGTGTGGGAGGACCATTGTTCCCACTCTGGGGCATTCTGCAGCACTATTTATGTAGTAAGAATCATTTTCCCCTTTATATTCCCAAATTGGCCCTGGGGACTAGCCAGTATGGTGGCAACTGGCCAAAGCCTTTATCACATTTCCAGACCCCAACCAAACAGGAAATGGGCTTCCAGTGTAGCAAGAGGGTTAGTTCTCAGGTGGACTTCCTGGTGATCAGTAATCAGAAAGTGAGCACTGACAAGTCTCAGAGGCTAGGAGGGGCCAGGTCTGCACACTGTACCAGCTCCTCCTGTACAGAGAAGGTAGGGCAAAGGCACACTAATATGAGCACAAAAAGGTGAGAAAACATCTTCAAGGGTAAGTACATTGGCAAAAAATGACAAATAAGCACTTAGTATTTAGAAATCTGGGGGGAAAGCATGGGTGTGGTGGCTTGCACCCTCAATTCAGCAATTTGGGAGGCTGAGGTGGGAGGATCGCTTGAGGTCAGAAATTCACCAGAAATTTGGGAAAAAAGTCAAAGGAGAATGAATAGACTAGCTGAAGAATGGTATCACACACAGCAGTTTTAGGGAGATGATATGTCTTATAGCACAGACTTGAAGCCAAGAAAAAGACTGGGGTTCCCATGGAAATGAGAGGAAATTTGAGTTTGGATGACAGCATTTGCTATGCTTGGTAGCGTGGGTGACAGCTGAGCCAGGGAGACAGGCAGTAGGATGTACCTTGCTGAGTGGAAAGTTCACACTAGTGCGTGGGTCATTACAAAAGTTTTGAGATACACAGAAATCAAGAAACATAGAATCCACGCGGAAAGAAACAAATGAAGCTCTCCCAGCAACACAGATATGCCAAGCAAGGTGACTCAGAAAAGACAGTTGACTGTGTTTCTTGAAAGCGAAATAATGTTTACCCTGGAAGTGAGAACAATGTAACCTAAAACTTGTACCCTCACATTAATTTGAAAAAATAAAAAAATAGTCAAAGAAAAAAAAATAAAGAAAGAAAAGAAAGTGAAATAAAGGACTATAAGATAGTCTGTCTCTAAACTTTTGTAGTGACCCATGTACAGGTCATACCAAGAGTTTGTGTAAGTTGTTTGACTGTGGAGAGGACAGTTAGAGAAGATTGCAGTAGGAGTCATAAATACTGGGAGAAACGACCCAGAAAGCCGTGAACTCACCTTCCCAAAGACTGAAAACCCAGCCGTGCCTGCTTCTTGCAGATGGGTGCATCTGGGGTGCTCAGTGCTTGGGTTCCCTTCTTTTGGTTCATGGCTCTGAGACGATGGTGACACTCTTTCATGCCCCATCCCCCAACTGCTGATCAGCTGGGATGATTTTCTTTACTTAGGAATCTGTGCTGAGGCCCAAGGAACAGGAAGCAGCTGAGATGCCTCCAATTAATATTGCAACCCAAATATTAATATTAATATTGGAAGAAGGCTTAGCTGGGAGCCCAGACAGAATCTGCATTGTTCAGCCAGATAGCTGGGAGCAGCTGCAAGGCCCCTGGTGTATCCCTGAGCACTGGGGATTGCGAGTAACCTACAGCCAGGGCTCGCACACATCCTGATGAGATCAGTGAACTGCCAGCCAGTCTGGTGTGGTGCAAGCTGGGCAGGAGTCATTGGTCCATATGGATCAAGGACACAGGCCTTTGAGAGCTCATGATCTTGCTAGAAGAGGCCACAACAACATGTGGTAGGAGGCTAGAGGAAAGATCCAAGAAAACAAAGTTGTCGGACAGGATCCTCCACAACCTTTGGACCAGCTAGCTAAGAGCCCCCTGCTCCAGCTCAAGTCTCAGGTGGCACTAACAGTGCAACCCGGCAGATCTCTTCCCACTGACTTAAGAAATCATTCCATCCCAAGAGGGAGCCCAACTAGGAACTGAATGAAATAATCATAGATTTAGCGCTAGAAGCGACTCCAGAGATCATCCGTCTTACCCCCTTCACATTGTAGTGCCTAGAAAAGTGAGGTAACCTACTCAAAGCCACATCCCTCATTACTGGCTGAGCCAGAACTTAAAACCCAAGTCTCCAGGCACTGAAGACCAGTGGTCAGTCCATCCCCAATCTGCATGAAGCTACTTAGCCAGCTGTCCATAGGTTGGTGTGGGTGAAGACTGAAGCAAAAGGAGCAGGAATTGGGCATTATAGTGGGTACATTTTAGCATAAAATGATCGATGAAATACAAAATTAGAGGCAGATGAGTTGTACAGATTTGGGAGTGAGTAGCAGTGGACAAAATATGGGCAGAGAGTCAGCAGACCTTGTTCAGGCCCTTGTCCTGCCACTTGCTCACCATGCAACTGAGTAAACTGGATTTGATGCCCTGAGCCACAACATAAGTCACCTGTTAAATGGGCCTAAAAATACTATAGGAGTCTTGTGAGAAATAGCACACATATTTTGCATGCAAGAATGCACAGGGCAAATGTTAGCTGTGGTTAAAATTACTGGGAATAACAGGATAGGTTGCTGAACTTGGTGTCTGGAATTGATTATAGTTGGTATTCTCCTAATTCTCAGAGCTTCAGAATAGAATAGGGAAATCCAATCATTGACAAGAGTTTCTGCCTTATCTTAGATGTGCTCAGACTCAGCGACAGAAGCTGAGTCAGATGGAACAGAGTGTAGGGCCCAGGTGGGAGCTTGGCTGCATGGTGTGGAGCCCTCACAATGCTGAGGGTCCAGGAGCCCTCAGAATGCCAGGGTCCAGGTTTGTCCCAGAGTCCTGCCTTCCCTGGGGGTGGGGGACACCTCTTACCTATCGAAGCCCCATACCTGTCAGCCTGAACAAGGTCCCTCAGAACTGTTTAGGGGTGTGGGGTGCAGTCAGGAGGAGGGGGGCTGCCAGCCATGAGGCCCACGTTAGGGACCCATAGCTTCCTCTTTTGCAGGCCTTCTGGAACAGCCCCCTAGTCTTTTGATACCAGGCTTGGGTGGGCAGGTGTGACTCAGATGGCAAACTGGGGTGTGCAGCAGGGGGGACCTGGATGGGAAAGGGTTTGGAGAAGGGACAGCCCTGTTGAGATCCAGCCCCTCATGGCAGCTCTTCTAGGTAATAGCCCTGCTGTGCAGGCTGAGGTCATTGCTGGCAAGAGCTCCCGCTCACTGCAGACGCCTGCAGGTCTGTTTTAATATCTGCAGCAACCACATTCCTGAGCAGGGTGGGTAAGAGCCTTTTTGGACAAGACTGCTTTCCATCAAAAATTATTCTAATTCACCAGGGTCAGATATTTTAGAGAGAGCTGATTTTTTTTTTTTTTTTTTTTTTTTTGAGGAGGAAAATAAAAATTCGGAGAGAATGACTAAAAAAGCAGCAACCAGGAACAGAGCAAGGTGCTGAGGGATAGAAGAGGGAAGAGGACAAAAGACAGAGGCAGTGGGTGCTGGGGAAGGGCCCCTCTTTGAATGAGCCCTCCAGACCCTTGTTTACCTGTTACTGCCATCCATTCGTTTATCTACTCCACCCATGCTTGGCTTCCCCTCCACATGCCGAGCGCTGCGCAGAGGATGCAGAGAGGCTGCATTAGACATCTGTTTTTGTGTTACAACACCCACAGCATGCAGCTTAAGACAGTACACTTTTATCATCACTCACTTTCTGTGGGCCAGGAGCCTAGGTAACATATAGCCAGGTCCTCTGCTTTAGAATCTCTTACGATGGCTCAGGGCTCATAGCACAGTGGCTATGGTGTCGGCCACATGCACCAAGTGGCTGGTGGGTTTGAACCCAGCCTGAGTGAGCTAGACAACAACGGCAACCACAACAAAAAAATAGCCGGGTGTTGTGGCAGATGCCTGTAGTCCCAGCTACTTGGGAGTCTGGGGCAGGAGAATTGCTTGAGCCCAGAAGTTTGAGTTTACTGTGAGCTGTGATGTCACAGCACTCTACTGAGGGCGGCATAGTGAAACTCTGTCTAAAAAAAAAAAAAAAATATCTTACAAGGTTGTAATCAAAGTTTTGGCCAGGGTTGGGGTCTCCTCTGAAGGCTCATTAGGGGAGGATCCACTTCCAAGCTCACCAGGTTGTTGGCAGAATTTGGTCCCTTGGTGGTCGTTGAACTGAGGAGAGCAATCCCAAGCTTGCTGTTGACCATTGTGTCTCAATTCTGTGCCACATGGGCCTCTCCAACAAGGCAGCTTGCTTCCTCAAAACATGCAAACAGAGAAGGCCAGAGAGAGGGTCAGTTGTCCAGACAGAAGTCACAGGCTTCTGTAACCTAATGATGCAAGTGACATCCCATTGTCTTTGCCATGTTCTGTTGGTTAGAAGCAAGACCCAGGTTCCAACCACTCAAGGAGAGACGGTTACACAAGGTGTGTGTGTACCAGACAGGGATCACCAGGGACCAAGTTAGAGTCTACCTGCCTCAAAAGCCAAAACTGTTTCCTGGGCTCAGCATCTCAGTCAGAAATAATGGCCGTTGTAACAGCAGCAATGGTGTGTGTCGGATGCTTATAGTGTACCAGGGATGGGACTAGGTTCCTTTATACATAGTATATAGCTTTTTTCCTATTAGGTAGGTACAATTATTATCCTCTTTTTAGGTGAAGAAACAGTCTCAGGGAGATCATAGTAGTGAAAGATTTGTCAGACTTTCAAAGTCTTTGCTCTTTTTGTTCTCGGTCTCCCAGATAAATGGTAACACAGCATGGAGTGTGCTGGAAAGGCCCCCCTGTTTGGGGCGCCAGGGAAGGCATCTTGGAGGCCGTGGCAAGGAAGGAGCACTGTCCAGCAGCAGGACCCAAGAGGGGCAGGAGAGAGGAAGCCATACAGTGTCAGGGCACTTGCCGGGAGCAGCAGCGAGTGGAACTCAGCAGCTGTTGGAGTGAGGGCTGAGGAGACACGGAAGCCAGTGGCTGTTTAGATTAGTTTCCTAATTGGCTGAGTGTTAGCAAAGCCTCTTGTGTACACAATGAGGATAGTTAATCTTGTCTGTTTGTATCCCCACTCATGTTGTGTCACTCCTAACCTTCTCAGCTGTCTGCCTCTTACTGAGGGTTTTAGGCCAAAGGAGGATTGTACAGCCCCCAGCTTCAACACCTGCCTCCCATGATGGGGCCCTAGCCCCACGGGGCCCTCTCCCTGCAGGGCCCATCTCCCCAACACACCGATTCTAGTCAACAGAATTGTATTTTGTGCAAAGTGGCCTTATCTTCATGAGACACCTGGAAGCTGGGCTTTGTTATTCTAAGTGAGAAACCTGCCCAGTGTCCCACACAGAGCTAGTAAGAGGCTGAGCCAGAATTTGAACTTGGGTTCAGCACTCTCACCTACAGACCACATTCATTATACAATTTCCTTTCTTGAGAAGTTGTAGGGCCCCTTCCCTGGCTGAGTAAACCTGTCCACGTGTGGCTGCCTCCTTCCAGGGCCCTTCAGGCTGTGCTCCCCACTTCCTGCCACAGTCCCAACGCTATTGTGGGTCCTGTAGAAATGAGGTGGGGCTCCTGCATCCTGGCGATATCCCACGTGCATTGGTTCCCTGTCTAGTCAGACTATAGATGCCTTTAGGTCAGTGGCTGAGATAGAAACTTCTCCCATCACTCCCTAGGCCCAGGCACACAGGAAGTATGTGCAGCTTGATCATAACAAAGAGGTGACAGATGAAACAAGGTGGGGAAGGTGGCAGTTGAAGGTCCTCTTTCAGATTCAGAAAGGAACCCTGTGGCTAAGCGACCTCCTGCCGGGCTCATTGCTCCCCTGCCTTCCCACTCTCACTGCCACCTCCATCCTTGGAAGCCTGCCTTTGGCCTACAGGTGTCTGTGAACAATTTTCTTCCTTCACCCCCTGAGTGTGGTCAAAATGCCTCTGTATAATTGCTCTCCACACTTGCACAGACACATTTTTCCAGTGCTGGAGGTAGGAGAGGAATTCTTCACATATAGTCAGTCATACTCAAGTTAGGGACTTGGGCAACCACAGCTGGAAAAAGGTGTACTATTCGATAACTTTCAACAGATGAGACTAACATGGCCAGGTTTGATTTGGGGAGTATTATACAGAGACTTGTACAGAAATGACCATACAAATGAAATACAAATGGAGTGAAGGAGGTGCTGGCTTCCTCAGTCTCTCCTGACCTCAGGAGTAACCATAGCACTATTGATTACACACTTTCTGTGTGCCACTTTACTAAATATTCTATGAAACAATTCTGTGAAGTAGTGTTAATAGTATTCCTGTTGGGAATTGAGGTTCATAGAGACTAAGTAGAGTGCTCTAGATTGCACATGAAGGGTAAGAGCCAGGCTTTGAATCCAGACTGTCTGACCCTAAAACTTTTTTGTCCCCAATCTCTGATGCCAGTGGATGGCTTCATAATTTTTATTCATTTGTTTTGCTGAGAGGGATCCATTAAAAAAATGCTTCTTGCTCCTCTCAGGCTGGGACTTGAGATAAGAGGGAGTGAGCTTGGAATGGGGGTTGTCCCCCCTTTTAAAAGGGGGCCTGGAGTCTGGGTTCCCTCCCGCCCAGCATAGCCTTCTTTCTGGTTTGCAACTTTGCAAAATAGGCAGCTGGCAGGAGAATTGCATTTTTTAGGCCCTGGGCTGTGTCTTATCTCAGGGAGCCTTGATTTACTTTCCTCTGTCTTATCTCAGCTCTGGGCCCCTGTGATGGATTTCACCTCTGGTATTTGCATTTAGAGATGCTGCTTGCCAAGAGCACTCCCCAAGGAGGAGTGGGGAGGAGATAGCACTATGCTCCCAGCTCAGGTGGACAACGGAGGACCCTGCTTTTACATATTGGAGAGAATACAATGGTACACTGCTGCTTAGCAAGAATAAAAATGCCTTTCCCCTGGTTTGGCGCCCCTTGAGATGTGTCAGGGGAATAGGAGAAGAAAATATAATGGTATTATAGTATCAATTCATGGCTTTTCAAATTTCATCTTCACAACAGCAAAATAAAATGGCTTTTGTCCTCCCTTCCTGCAGATAAAGAGACAGACTCAGTGGGCACGGGTCACACAGACAAGCATATTCCCAACACTAAATCTTGGGCACCTTTCATGACGTGTTGGGAGAATCTTTGGGAAGACCCCTCCCCCATGGCTTCTTCCTGTTCTTTCTTCAGAACAGATAGTGTGGTTTAGGGTGGACCCAAAGGGAGGGGTGTAGCATTGAGCCAAGGTCTGAGGGGCCACACTCCGCAGACTAGAAGGGTGGGAGGAAAGGTCAGTTCCTTCTCTGTGCCTGGAATCAGCAGAGAAACGGTCTTTGCACAAACCAGCACTGAAACCTCCAGATTGTGTCATGTGGTAGGTGATGAGAGGTTCACCAGGAAGGAGTGGAGGACAGTCCAGGGACAAGGAAAGACTTCGATAGAGGGAAAAGAAGAATGGAGACTGAGCAGGGTCAGCTCAGCTCCCACTCGGTTGCAAAAGGCTTTTATTGGCCTGATCAGTACAGCTGGAATGGGGCCATGAGCCCATAATACTGCCTGCTCTCTTCCCTAGTGCCGTCAAGATTATGGGTGTATCTTTAGGGTCAGGATATGGGGGGTTTCCAGGAACTCTGGCCTTGAGGCACTCCAGGAATCTGGGGAGGGGATTGCTAGTTTCTGATATGATTTTCTATAATGGTTGCACTCCTGTCAGGGTTCCAAGGATTCCTTTTCCACAGGTGACACAGTCCCACAGGCCAGAACTCAAGAGAAAGGAAGGCAAGTAGCATTAATCAAGGTCTCCTGCGAGCTAGGTGTGGAAGTAGGGACTTCACTTATTTTGTCTGACTTTTTTTTCTTTTTTGAGAGACAGAGCCTCAAGCTGTTGCCCTGGGTAGAGTACCGTGACATCACAGCTCACAGCAGCCTCCAATTCCTGGTCTCAAGTGATTCTCCTGCCTCCACCTCCCAAGTAGCTGAGACCACAGATGCCTGCCACAACGCCTGGTTATTTTTTGGTCACAGCTGTGATTGTTTGGCAGGCCCAGGCTGGATTCGAACCTGACAGCTCAGGTGTATGTGGCTGGCGCCTTAGCCGCTTGAGCCACAGGTGCCGAGCCTATTTTGTCTGATTTTCACAATGGTCTTACAGAGTAGGTCTCACTATCTTCATTTCAAAAGAAGTTCAGGCTCAGAAAGATTAGATAATTTACCTGTGGTTTCATTGCTGGTAAATTATAGAACTATGGTTCAATTCCAGGTCACTTGATTCTAATTTTTTCCTTCAACTATAATAGAAACCTCTCACACACATCCTGGAGTGTGAGGAGAGGGTCTCATCTCCTTCATAACCCAGAGCAGCACCTTCCAGAAGGTCAATGTGGGAATATCTACTTCCTCACCCACCCTGCACACCTCATGAAGATTTTGTGAGGATGTTGGTATAGTCAGCAGGACTCCAGGCTGTCAGGAAGAGCTCTAGATATCCCCCTGTGGCTGTGCGTCAGTCTCCAAGGACAGGGGCTGGGCCCTGTTCCCCTGTGCGTCCCTGTGCTTAGCCCTGTCTGACATGCAACCAGAGTTTAGCAAATATGAGCTGCTGGCCTGACTGAGAGACCTTAGATTAAGATACGGGAACTTCAAAATCATTACAGTTGTGGTTCCATACTGGCCAAAAGTATGCCCATTTGCTGAGCTTGACCCAGAATTGAGCAGCTGGGTTGGAGGCCCAGAGAGAAGTTTCCAGAACATGCATCTCTGCAGGGTTCTGGTCCCAACTTGCCACTCACCAGCTGAGGGGTCTTGGGCAAGCAGCTTCCTTTCTGAGCCTGTTTGCTCATCTGTGAAGGGTGAGTCTGCATTCTAACATCCTTTTTACCTCCAATATTCTGTGGGTTCACTACCCCATCCCCACAGGTTGGGGGGCAGGAATAAAGAAGGTAACCACCCTTTAAAAATACTTGTATTTTTACTGAACAAGTAAAAATTGCACATGTTTTTGGTGTGTAACATGATGTCTTGACATACGTACATGGCAGAATGGCCAAATCAGGCTAACACGTGCATTACATCGTGTGCTTATTTCATGGTGTTGGAACAATTTCCGAGCACACAGTATATGTTATGAATGGCGGTCGCCATAATGTACAGCTCCCCAGGGCATCCCCATCTCTGACTGGAGTTTGGTGTCCTCTGACTGCCATCTCATTTTGTTTCTCTGATTTAGACTTTTTCACACTCCACATTATGTACAGGCGAGATCATGGGCATTTGTCTTTTTGTGCTTGGCCCATGTCCCTTAAGGTAACGCCCTCCAGGTCTATCTGGGAAGGCTCTGGAAACAGAAAGGCATGGCCCCTAAGCAGAGTGAGTGGGGCAGTCTCACCTGAAGGCCAGGATGGGCTGGATGGCATAAGGCTGGTCTTTTAAGCCTGGAGGAGTCTCTGATTTGCAAGTGTGGATAGAACCCCCATTCCTAAACCTCGGGCTCTCAGGCAAAGCCATGCAGCCTTCAGAGCCCCCAGGCAGGCTACAGTATCAAAGGCAGCAGTCCCAACAGGTCCTCCATGACTCCCCCTGTGCCGGCCACCTCCCACCTTGCCTCAATTTGCACCACTAATCTGTTATGCTGTTCTTGGTAATTTAGCACTTTCAGACAGTTATGGTTAGATTCTGTTTATTTTTCTAAACCTCACAAAACCCCATAATACAGTAAGGGAGGGGGAAAAGGGAGTTTTTCTAGAAATATAAACTCAGGATTCAAATGCTCTTCCCATCTGTGGGACAGCTGTTGTGGGGCCTGTGTGTCCCAGTGTGCAGGCGTTCCATCTCAAGAATCTCTGCCTGGCTCCCCCTCCCACTGTCCTTCCTCTTCGAGAGAAAATGTGGCCTTGACATCAAAGTGTGGAGAGCTACCAGCTGTTGCCACCTGACCAAAGCCTCATCACCCCTGCCTCCCTCTCCTTCCCCGTGAGCTATGGGGTGCTCCTTCACTTCATCTGAGGTACAGGCGGGGACCAGGCTTCTCCTTTTACTGGCTGATGAGGGGGCAGTTAGGGTCAGAGTGGGCTAGCCCCTCACCTAATTTTTGCCCAGAAGCTCCTGTTTAGGCTTTTTGTCTCCTTCCACAGAAGGCTGCCGTGGGTCCAACTGCCCAGCTCTAGCTAGAGAAGTGGCAGGGAATTGGGGTCGATGAGTGAGTGAGTGAATGGGAGATGGATGACCACTTACAGACAGGGCTGCAGTTTGAGTAAGACATAGGAAGGGAAGGCTAACACCTTTTAGCTCACCAAGTACCTCCAGGTACCTTGGGAAGATGATGAATGGAGTTTAAATGGAGCCACAGAGAGCATTGAACTTGATAAGCAAGGTTGGAAAAATATACGATTAGTTATCATCTAATGCCAACCTTTAATTTTTCTGTGCCAGATACTAAAACCTTGAGGAGATGGTGACTTCCTTAACATCACAGAGCCAGATGACTGAGTCTCTTAACTCTGTCTCTGGCAAGATGCTGTTCTTCCATTCACCCCAAACTCATTTGTCCCAGAAAAGCACCTGTCATCTAATATGAGTTTCCTTTTGGGGGGATTCTTTTTTTTTTTTTTTTTTTTGTGACAGAGTCTCACTTTGTCACACACAGATGCCACACTTTGAGTGCTGTGGCATCATAGCTGACAGCGACCTCAAACTCTTGGGCTTGAGCAATCCTCTTGCCTCAGCCTCCCAAGTAGTTGGGACTACAGGTGCCTGCCACAATGCCCGACTAGTTTTTCTATTTTTAGTAGAGATGGGGTCTCACTCTAGCTCAGACTAGCCTCCAATTCCTGCGCTCAGGTGAACTTCCCACCTTGGCCTCCCGAGTGGTAGGATTATAAGCGTGAGCCACTGGGCTCAGCCCTTTGTGGGATTCTTAACACTAAGGAAGTAATCTGAACTTGCACTGTCCTTGAGACTCTTTTGGCATTTACCTTGTGGCCTTAAGGCTGCCTGTATTTAAACAGAAAAGACACACGAGAGTAGGAGAACCCAGGCATGTAGAGCCAATTTGCCCCAGGCTGGCCCTCTTGGAAGTTTGGCTTGGGTTATTACCAGAAGGCACAATCTTGCCTCCTAGAAGTTACTGGGCCACAGCCTTGGGGATTTGTGCAGTCTTGAACAACAGAGGTTTTCAGGCTTTGCCAGATGTTGCAGGGAGCGGGACATGAGCACACACTACCCCTTCATGGCAACTTGGGTGTCCCAAATAGGACCATCACTCCCCAGTACCAGTCAAGGTTTTTCTAACCAAGTATGTAGCTAGAGGAAAATTCAATCCACATGCGTCTGACTCACTGGTCTCTAAATCATCCTAAATTTTGATTCTGGCAATGGTCTGATATGTACTCTATTTTTTTTTCTTCAACTTTGGGGTTGGTAAGTAGTCAAAACATGATGAACAGCAACCCTGAGAGGCAGAAGGGAGCTTCAAGTAGAGGCATGTTGTTCAGGTTCCTCCTGGTCTGTGGGAGATAGGTGGTGGGGCGCAGCCAGGTGCCAAGCCCAGAGACCTGCCTGGGGTTGGTCTGCCCCCAGCCTCCTGTCGAGCCCTACTAAAGCAGGGAACACCATATTAGGTCAGCTTATCTTGGCTGCACCCTCAAGGGCACGATGTTCCCCTCAAGTGATTCCTGCTGTCACGCAAGCCCATTCTGGGACTTCCCCACTCTTCTCATATCAGGATCCAAAGGAAGAGAAAAAGGAGTCTTTGGGAAAAAATCTCCTCAATTACCTGTCACTCCTGACAAACTTCTATGCCTCAGCACCCTCCTCCTCGGTCAGAGTCCCTGCATCAGAGCTGTGGGCCATCTTGCTGTGAAGGCTTCTCCCTGTCCAGTACCACCCCTGCACCCAGGTCACTCCTTGGTAATTCTCCCAGGTGGAAACCTCCGAGTCCCACAGTCTGTTTCTGGGAGAACTTGACCTGGGATAAGAAAGTGCCTCAGGCAGAGAGATGTGTCATCAAGAGAGCACTTTTTCCTAAGAGCTCTGGAAATTTGCTCCTTTATCCCCTCCTTTTCCCTAAATTTTGCCTGAATCTTCAAGCTCCACCTCTCCCTAGGATATATACTTAGTCAAGTCTACCCCTTACTAAAAACCAGCAAACCTTCCTTTCACCCAAGTCCCTACAACTCCACACATCTTCCTTTTTGGTTAAGCTTCTCCAAAGCCTAGGCGGTGTTCCCTCCCTTCCCTTCACTGTTGCTCCTGGACCCGCTGTGGTCTGGCAGGCAGTGTCAGCACAGACGTGCCACTCCACGAGGTCAGCAGGGACCCCTGCTGTCCCTCTTTAGTCCCTTCCCTCCTTAGCCTGTCGACAGCATTTGACATATTAGCCCTCCCCTCCATCAACACAGGCTTTGCTCTTTTGGTCTGCATTCCTGCTCTTTCTTTTTCTGGATCCCCTTCTACTGCTTTAGAAGATCCTTCCATCTCTCTCATGGGCCCTCCCTTCTCCACCAGCTCCAACAGGGTGCTTGGGACTTCTGGTAGCTGTCCATGGCTACCCAGCACTCTTCCCATCTTTCCCGCCACACTCTGCCCTCTGGCTGAGCTGAACTCTCATGCCCACAGGCTCAGGTCTGCACTTCCAGCCAAGCACTGGCTCTGAACCCCCATCTTGAGTTCTCTGAGACCAAAGCTAGACTCATGTTCAGGATACCTGCTGCCCTCCGAAGTGGCTCACATCTTGAGAAGGGTGTGGGCATTTCCCTGGCCCTCTGTCCTACTTCTAGAAGCTGGTCAGTCCCACGTCCTACCGGCTCTGCTCCACTCCAGACCCACATCTGCCTGCTCAGATCCAGCCCTCGCTTCTTGCCATTGCTGGCACCTCCCCACTGAAGGAGGAGATACCATGTTAGGTCAGCTGGTCCCTGGAGCCGGCCCTGCTCCCCTCAGTCCACACAGCGTGGATCAGGAAAGTATTTATGAAACAAATTTATTAGACAAATTCTGTCTGTCACTCCCTTACTTACAGTTCCTCAGTGGTTTCTTATCACTTTCAGGATGAAATCTAAATTCTTTTTTTTTTGAGACAGAGTTTCACTATGTTATCCTCAGTAGAGTGCAGTGGCATCACAGCTCACAGTAACCTCAAATTCTTGGGCTTAAGCGATTCTCTGGCCTCACACTCCCAAGTAGCTGGGACTACATGTGCCCACCACCACACCTGACTAATTTTTTTGTTGCAGTTATCATTGTTGTTTAGCTGGCCCAGGCTGGGTTCAAACCCTCCAGCCTCGGTGCATGTGGCCAGTGCCGTAGAGTTCTAAATTCTTTAACATAGCTTAAAAGTCCTATATGATCTGGTCCCCTGTCAGTCTGGCCTCTTTTCCTTCTCATGCCCCTCTTTGTGCTGTGGCCACGCTGCAGTTCACTGTCCTGCCTCCCAGGCATAGCACTTTCTCCTGCTTTCTGTCTGCTCACTTGCTCCTTCCTCTGCCCAGGTTGCCTTTTTTTGACATGCCCACCAGAGAAACTATTCACCTTTCCAGGCTTAATGTGTTCCCTGCCTCTTCTATGTCGCTGAATTCACACAATTACAATTCGCTGAGTAGGTGTCATGATCTCTATTTTTTTTTTTTTTTTTTATTTGAAACACAGTCTTGCTCCATCGCTCTGGGTAGAGTGCCGTGGCATCACAGCTCACAGCAACCTTAGACTCCTGGGCTCAAGTGATCCACCTGCCTGAGCCTCTGTAGTAGCTGGGACCACAGGCGCCCACCATAATGCCCAGATAATTTCTCTATTTTTAGTAGAGACGGGTCTTGCTCTTACTCAGGCTGGTCTCAAACTCCTGAACTCAAGGGCATCTCCCGCCTTGCCCTCCCAGAGTGCTGGGAGTCCAGGCATGAGCCACAGTGCCCAGCCTATGTCCCTGTTTTGAAGAGGAGGACACTGAGACCAGGAGAGATTGGGTCACTCTCCCCATCTGGGAAGTGGCACAGAAGAGCTGTGAGCCATGCTTTTAAGGATGTGTATGGGTCCTGTGTGTGTCACTCATGCTGACAAAGGTGCCATCTGAGAGTTCTAGTGTAGCTCTCAGAAACTGCCTCACACACTGCCTGTCACACTGTGTCCATTCAGGCTTCCATGGGCCTCTACCTGCTAATGTGGGTGCACAAAATTTAGGCATCCCCAATTCAGCCAGTCTTTGATCCCATATTAAAACTTTTTTTTTTTTCTGTTACAGTCCCCCAGTTGCTGCCCAGACCCTTCCTGACCTGACACCGGTTTCCTGGACTCCTGCCTGTGAGGCCTGCTTCCTGGCTGTGCAGCCTGGCAGTCACAGCATCAACAGTGGAGGGTTTCTCAGGCTTGCTGAGCCCATGGTTGGTCTCCGGCTTCCAGCCCTGGGGAGCAGCCCTGGTCTGTGCCTTCAGCTCTGAGCAGCCACTTCCCACGTGGATCTGGCACTCTCAGCATGCTGGTCCCCTGCCCCAGTGTGGTCCTGGCTGTGTCCTGAGTCTGCCTGCCCTGGCTCAAGGGTGGGGTCTGCCTCCCTGTGTCCTCACTCCCCACCCAGGTTGGTCTGGAATCATCGGCCTGCTCTGCATGCTTTCTTTTCTGTCACTGTTAGTCTCTCTCTGTGACAAAGTTATAAAGCAAGTAAAAGAATAGTTCCTGACTAACAGGAATATTTTGTGTTTACTATTTATTGCTGTGGTGATGATCATTTGTTCCTAGCTACAATTATTAGATGAACAAGGCTCCCATTGATGAATGGGAGTTGGACTTTAGAAATATACAAAGGCCAAATTTGTCTGAAAAGTGACACTATTTTAGATGATAATGCCTCAGTTTTGCAGGTCAGTCTCATTTTAATCATAATACATCTTCACACATATCTCATTTCAAATCAGTAAATATGTTTTTTTCCTAATGCAACAAAGGGATAGGATAGAGCTGGGGTTTAAAGTCATGCTACTGTTGAAGGCAACAGAGCTAGAGTCTTAATATATAGCATTTTATTAATCTTTACAACCATGAAAGGAGGAAATTCCCCCATTTTAGAGACAGAAGTAATTAGGTCAATTTTCCAGTGCCCCAGAGCTAAGAAAAGCTGGGATCTGAGAGCAGAGATGCTGATGC
>CAUYPK010162618.1:0-55375 GCA_963574355.1 Loris lydekkerianus | reverse complement strand
TGTTTAATATATTATTGTTAAAATTATATGCTTTTGTGTGAGTGTTTGTCTGTTTTGGCAGGTCACTGCGTGGTGTGGCTCTCTGACTCTCACAGTTTAAAATTTTGGCTCTTTGTGTCGAACTTGTTCGCCACCCCTGTATGTAGAGTGAACAAAAAAAAAGATCTTTCATTGCTTTAACTTCTGATGATTCCATAAGGTAGATACTCCCAGCTTGGTAAACTGGGACAGTATTCCCCACCCCACCCCCCTGCAAAAAAAAAAAAAAAAAAAAAAAAACTACCCAAGAAACTGAGTTACTAAAGTACTATGCAGCAGATACCCTGTTTTACATGGTTTCTCATTTCATCTTCACCAAAGCCAGTGAGCAAGACACTACTACCCAAATTTAACAGAGGAGGAAACTTAGACTCAAGAAGAATAAATAAATAAACCAAGATCATACCGCGGTGAACGCCCATGCTGGGCTTCCTACAGATCAGGGTTATCTTTATCTGACTCCTAGCCTGCCTCCTTCGTTATAAAACTGATTCCCTTTTCCAAGAGCACCAGACAACAGAGAGACTCCAGGGATGTATTATAGAAAGGGTGTAGAGTGTAATCATTTAGAGAAAACCTGGCCTAAAAAGAAAGCAAACACAATAAAATTTTGTGAAAGAAGCTACACTTTTATAACAAAACACATGGTCATATTTATAAAATCATTCTGACATTCTCTAATATCCAACAACAATGGAGTGTGAAAGGAAACAGTATGACCTACAGAATTCAGCATTAGTCTCCCTAAAGACGCTGCCAGAGCCAGGCGTGGTGGCTCACGCCTGTTATCAAAGCTCTCTGGTGGACAGAGACAGGAGGATCCATTGAGCTCCAAAGTTCCAGACCAGCCTGAGCAAAGTGATACCTTGTCTCTACTAAAAATAAAAAATTAGCTGGATGTGGTTATATGCCTGTAGTCCCAGCTACCTGGGAGGCTGAGGTAGGAAGATTGCTTAAACCCAGCAGTCTGAGGTTGCTATGAGCTAGGCTGATGCCATAGCACATAGGTGACCCGGCACCTATGCCATAGCACCCAGGTGACAGAGACACTGTCTCAAAAAAAACTTGCTGCCCAATCAGGAAAGTCCCTGACCCCTCACAGAGTCTCCCAAACCGGTGTTATAACACCAAACCTCACACAGTGCCTCAGGTCTTGGCATTAAATGAGAAAAATCTACATGCAAAATTAATAAATCTACAAAAGAAAGGTGCATATGTCCTCATCATGAACAACTGTTGAGGTTGGGAGGAATGTGATAGTCATTTCACAAGCCCAATAGAGCAAAACCTAAGTCAATTCAGACAGTTAGGTCTAGAAGTTCACAGAGAGCAGAAGTAACTATGATAATTCTAGTGGAGGGTCTTTTTTCTGAATCATCACAGTAGTAGCTGAAAGTCTAATTGACACCAAGCCACAAAGGAGACAAGTCTATGAGCTAGAGTTTCTGGAAGAGTCAGCTTCTCTTCAGAAAAAGGGAGACAGTTTAAAGCAGTTACCCGCTCGTTTAGCTTAGAACAGGGGCTGGAGGGTTAGGCAAGGCTGGGAACACACAACCCGAGGCTACTGTCACCATCTTAACCAACTCCTGACCCAAAGACACTGGGAGAAAAGGGGAGAATGGCCAAGCAAGGGTCCGACCCGTCAGACCTGCCCTTCCTCCAGCACAGTCCACCATACCTTCTCATCCAAACTTCCCTGATGGCTTTTCTACCAAACACTGCTTAAGAAAACATTTCCTTTTACCTTTCCAAGATGAAAGGTGGCAATCTCGGTGCCTAGGGACAGAGGTGGAAGGAGAATCTAGAATTTTGATGTTTAAAATTGCCTGATTCAGATGAACTATTTGATACCTCAAGTTATCACATGGATAACTGAAGTTTTTCTTTTGTTAATTCCATATTTTCAAGTTTAAAGATCTAAAATGAGATTATCTATAAATGCCAAGAATTCCTTTTGTGACAACTATCAAAAAAAAAAAAAACCCACATTTTAAATGCCTGCTTAAACAGTTTCAATCAAAATAGCAAGCAATATGGAAGCCTTAATTTTTGAGGTCAATAATTTGCAGAAAACTTTCATTCATAATATAAAATAAATAGGCTGGCCTTGTAAAAATATTTTTAAATTAAAAGACTTCACAAGTATTCCATAACCACTCTGAGAGCTTTCTTGACACACAGACATCTTTGGGGGAAGGGGAGTATTTCGGATCTGACTGTACTTAAAAAATAGCATTGTCGCTATGGAAGCAGCTCTAAATTTTGACGGTTTTCTGTATGCTAGCAAAGGCCATTTTCTTTGTATGCAGCTCTCCTTTTCACTGAAAAGGGCCGTGACAGTAATCCACCTAGCCGGCAGCATATCCTGCCGCCTATGCTTCCCCCTTCACTCTTACTGTCAAGCACTGCTCTTTCAACTCAGCCAAAGACATATAAGGAGGGTAGAAATCAACTGAAATTCACACACACACACACACACACACACACACACACACACACACAGAGTGACATTCACTCATTCAATCATTTGCTCCTTGAAAGAATGCCCGTTCAGGTCCTTGTCACTAGTCAAACTGGCCAAATTCCAATCTCCTTTTTCCCAGATCCTTTACTGGCGATTTGTCAATCAAAATCCTCAAATAAGTATGATCAATTTTGGTTTTAAAACAAATGCTCCAGAAATTTTACATTTAAGAATATCAGCCTCTCAAAATGGTCATCTTGAGAAACCAGTACTTCTTCAGTACCACGATGAAAAAGAATTGCTCGAGAATGTCTGAAACTCTTCTGAAATGCCTGCAGTCTATCCTACACTCCAATAGCTCAGGGACGGTAAATTGTCACTCTGTGAAGATGCATTTGATTCTGGAAAGCCACCAACAGACGTTCTGAGACAAGCTTGCCAAATAAAGTAGGTAATCATGTTGAGTAATACTGTTTTTCATAAAAATGAGGTGTAACCAGGTAAGTAATAAAACCAGTTTTCTCATGAGGATCATAACCTGACTCTGAAGGGAAGTTCAAAAGAAGAGTTTCAAAAGTGTTTTGTGATGGATATTCCTTTTTTTTGACACAGAGTCTCACTTCATCACCCTGAATAGAGTGCTGTGGCATCACAGCTCACAGCCACCTCAAACTCTTAGACGTAAGCATTCTCTTCTCCCAAGTACCTGGGACTACAGGAGCCTGCCACAACACCTGGGTATTTTTTGTTACAGTTGTCATTGTTGTTTAGCTGGCTCAAGCCAGGTTCGAACCTGCCAGCCTCGGTATATGTGGCTGGCACCATAACCACTGTGCTACAGGCACCAAGCCTTCTTATTTTTTTTTAATTTATTATTAGGCAATAGCAAAATCTTTGGAATTAGAACAAAATCATCAATAGCTACTCTGAAGTTAACATTTCCCATTTAGAGACATATATCCATATACATAATAAATAAAATTAAATTAATAACTTCTGCCCACTGCCTCCTAATCTAACATTGTGATTAATCTTCACAATACTTCATGCTTTTCCCATTGTCATTCACGTTAAGTTAACATCATCTACTATAACGAAGACAAAACATTAAAATATATAATTCCTTCAAGAAACAAGTGATTGTATGAGGGAAAGAAGAGTCTTACTCAGCATCTTAGAACTGAAGAGGCTTTAGACAACATTCATCCAAAACTCCCTTACTGAGCAAATACTCACATAGAAATAGAGATGTTCAGATTATCAGGAGTAACCATGTAGAGCTCCTTTCAATAAATCATCTCTTTAGGAAGATTGTTTATTTGCTCCTAGGAAGATGCAGTTTAGCCCTGACAATCATTTCGGCCTGGGAATGTTATTTATATGTTTTCAATAAGTGGAAGGGAACAAGATATTATGCTCCTGAGGAGAAGCCTTAGAAATAATCTTGTTTGTGGTATAGGTATACCATGGAATACTATCCAATCATTAAAAAAAAGATGGAGGAAAAAAAAAAGATGGAGACTTTATGTCTTTTGTACTAACCTGGATGGAGTTGGAACACCTTGTTCTTATACAAGTATCACAGGAATGGAAAAGCAAGCATCCAATTTATTCAATACTAATATGAAGCCAGTAGAAAATCTAATACCACACCTACATGAGACAAAACTCAATTCAAGTTGGGGCAAAGAAGGGGAGAGGAAAGGAGTAGGGGGATTGGTGTGCTCCCACTTAATGGGCACGATGTAAGGGTATATGGCGCACCTCCTGGGTGCAGGGCCCAACTACAATAGACTCTTCCTAACAAATGCAAACACTGTAACCTAATTGTACCCTCACATTAATCTGAAAAGATCTACCTCTATGCTCTGATCCTGAGTAAAAGTTTCCCCTGTAATGATGGAATCAACACTTCTATCCCCCAGTAGTACACAGGGCACGGGCAGTGTTAAAACCCCTAAAACAAGTAAATTCACCTTCTTGAAATAACCAGTGCTCCAGGAGGATGACTCCAAATCTCCTGTTCACACATTCAGGTCAACTGACTGTGAGCAGACAGAATAGTGTTTTCAGGATACTTGGAAGTGGGGTGCTACTATAACGTAAGAATGTGGAAGGGAGCTTTCTGACTTTACTAATATTCACTCTTCATGCCGCAGATATTTTCTCTCATGTTCATTTTTTTTAAAGGCTTTTCAAAATCTATTAAATTGATTTCATGACTCATTAACAGATTACCTCCTACAGTTTGGGAAGTGCTGACCTACAGCAAGTGTTTTGGAAAGTGTGGTCTACAGACCACTTGCATCAGAACAGAACATGCAATAAACAAATTCCTGGGCTCCATCCCAGACCTACTGAACAGATTATCTCTCAGTAAAGCCCAGGAACTTTCGTTTCAGTAAGCGTCCCAAGGTGATCCTGATGCATGTGGAAGTTTGTAACTAGTCTAGACCATTAGACTAGTGGTCTAGAGGTCCAGAAAGGCTACATGATTTTTCAAGGTCACATCGCTAACAGTGGGGATCCCTGCCTCCTGTTATCCTGGTTAGCACCCTTGGCTCCCCATGCCCATGTCTAAGGCAGTGTCTCACAACTTCACTCAGTGACCACCCTTCAGTGCCCAGAACAACATCATGTCTACATGAAGGTTAGGAAGGACCAATGGAATGTACGACTTGACATTTTTTAAATGAAAGTTCCAAGAAGTAGGAACCAAAAATCACATATATATCCAATCTAACGACCAACACCTTGTCTAACAAGAACTAATCTGCATCAAAATACACCTTTGACCTAACAAAATTTCAAGGGTTGAAAAACAAATAATGGAAGTGAAGGTGGGCTGCTTTCCCTCCACAGGTAAGAAGAAAACATTACCAAAGAATCAAAACTGACCAAAAGAATCAATCCGTGTATAATGAGAACTGCCAGTTTTAGCCCCTAAAATCATAAAACTTGCAAATGGTTTTCCAGGATTTAAACAAAGGAACAATCTTCACAAAAAAGCAAGTCAATTTAGGATGCTAAGTAAAGCTACTGTAAGAAAGATGTAAGAAAATAAAAATAGACCGTGGAATTGGAATATTTATTACCAAATCTATAGTTTGGTTAGGTTACCTGATTTTATCTTTCTACTACAAACAGTATCATTTTTTTCACCAGAAAGGCTCCTCCATCTAATTCAGCTTACATGGGCAAGCTCTGGTGTCCACAGACACAGGTCTTTCCCACAGTAAGACCACTTACTGCTCAGTGAGAATTCTGCAACATCATATTTGCCTTCTCTTCCAGAAGCAGCCCAACAATGGTTTTCCCACCATCTAAAATCAAATTAATTCAATGTGTACTTAATGAGCAGCTACTAATGCTAGCTCAGTTTGGGGTTCTAGGGGAGTGGAAAGATACTCTGCAGTTCTCAAGTCACATCTTCCATTGCAAAAACACTCAGTGTGTACCTAAGTATCATGTTTTATTACAAATCACATAAGAAGATACACAATGGGCCTCTGATCTCCCTGGGAGAAGGAGGAAGCAACAGCAATGTGTACAAGGAGAATTTTTTTTTTTTTCAGGGGAAATAGGCAAATTTGAGGTCGGGTGACCCTGCCTTGCTCCTCCTCTGAGTTTGAGACTCCTCCCATCTTCCTTTCCTTCTGACTCCCTGGCAAAGCATAAATGGAAAAAGAGGAATGAAGATGCCCCCACCACACACACAGGCTGTATTTTCAGTGGTAAAGACACTTCTTCCCAAAGCTCTAAGAGTAAAGGCAAAGCTGACATGTCCTATCATTTCATTTCCCATATCCCACTCGGAGAAGCCCTGCAGTGAGACCGCTGAGCACATCCAAGGTCTCCAGCCTCAAGGCCTCAGGGTCCTGGGCAATTCTCAGGAACACACTGGCCTGGTAGGGCCAGGGCTGACTAGAGCTACTTCAGAGACTTACTGACAAGCTCTGCAGCCACTCGGAACAAGAAATATTCTACAGATTTCAAACACATCAATGAACTCTCTAAAAAAAAAAAAAAAAAAAAAAAAAAAAATCAACTCTGCATTAGTGATGTTAATACAAACATCTATGCTAATCCAAAGCAACGATGCACTGCTTGCTTTGTTTTGGTCATCCTTAAGGCTGTGAGATTTAGTTCAACGAATTCTAGAACTGACAGCAGGTGCACTGTATGGTTTTCATGGTGATGTGCAGATGTGCTTCAGTCTGGGGTTGGAGAACAAACATTTTTAAGTTTTTTAAGGATTTCTCCCACATACATTTTGTCAGACGTGAAGCCACAGTTGTTCTGCATGGAACAGAAGCCGCATGCATGAAACCACAGTCATTCCCTCACTTGTCCTGGTGGACACAGAAAGATCATCCCTGCAACAGAGGACCACCGGAGAGATACCAGCAAGAAGAGCAGAGATCAGATTTCCTTCGCTCCCTCTTGGCGTCTTTGGATAACTATATCCTGGGAGTTAAATCCTCCAGATGTGTAAAACATAGTGCCTTCCGTTGCTCCCTATCAGCAGTCACCAACAGAATTATTTCTAGAAAGGCTAAGGAAAACATCTGGGTTTCCCAAGCAAGGTTAAACTGTCATCACTCAGTATCCCTTCACAGGCAGAAATTTCTCTCTGTATGAGTAGCAGGAACATCTGTACTTGTGCCAAGCACAAGTATATTATTTTTATCTTATAACTGATTGTGATTCTTCCTTCCATAAGACTACAGGGAAACTCAGGGCCAGAATCGCAGCCTACCTGTAATACAGGCAGGCAGGGCCTTACGGAACGCAGCTCTGGATATTACCACTCTTATGGTTTCATCTGTGCCACTTTTGTTTTGGTTTCTTTGTCTGTATTATTGCATTTCCTTAAGAAACAAGCAAATAACTAAGTACATAGGCACGGTTTATCCTACCCGAGGCTTTCCCTCAGGGATGTTCAGTACCTGTGAGGACTTTCCCAAGCACAGAAACACACTGACATTACCTTGAGTCTAGAATTTAAATGTTCAAGCACACCTTCCTCACACAAGAAAACCTATGGCCGGCCTACCGACAGATGTGTTTGTTGGGGGGGGGGGGTTGTATAGTCTTCTTTGTACATTGTAATTAAACCTGTCTTCATCATTTCCTAAGAAAATCCTTGTTTTATCTAACAGGAATATTTTTTATAATGGGGGGTTAAGAAAGTAAAATCACTAAACTAAAAATAGAGAAAATATATTTAAAAATAAAACCCCTATGATATAATCCTTGCCATGGAATTCATCACATCAAAAAGCCGCCTGTACTTTCTCAATAAAGGGAGACAGAAGTGGATTGCAAAGTCTTTCCATCCCAGTTTTTCTTCAAGTTTGTATTAGACATTAAATAGCCATGTCGAATAATTTCTGAATATACAATCATCTCGGCCTAATGTTAGCTACCCCAACTATATTGTAGCATCAGGAGATCATCAAATTAGTTTCATATTTCACATCCAGATCCAGGGCCCTGAGAGACAAACTGGGAGGACTGAAGGCAAACTCTAGCTTATGGCAGCATATGCAGAAGCTACAAAACACTCTGGAAAATACATATAAACCAACAACCTTTAATTGCATTGGCTTAAGGGAAAGATAGCATCGAAATCTCCACGAAATCTCCTGTTTCCCAGTAGCTACACTCTACTGCAAAGAACAAATAAATATTCTTAATTATTTTGCAATCATTAATAAGGGAATAATGATCCCTAATTCACTTACAAAAGAGCCCTTGAAAGCCTAGAGAAGACAGCAGGTTTTCCTAGCTTGCTTAAAAGCCAAAACCGGGGGCGGTGCCCAGAGCTCAGCAGTTAGGACGCTGGCCACGTACACCAAGTCTGGCGGGTTCAAACATAGCACCACCCAGCTAAACAATAATGACGACTGCTACCAAAAAATAGCCAGGCATTGCGGCAGGTAGTCCCAGCTACCTGGGAGGCTGAGACAAGAGAATCACTTAAGCCCAAAAGTTTGAGGTTGCTGTGAGCTGCAATGCCATAGAACTCTACCAAGAGTGATATAGTGAAAAAAAAAAAAAAAAAAAAAGCCAAAACCTGCAAACTAGAAGGGACCTCACAGATTCTTGCATTCAATTACAAATTTTCTCACAAGCTACATGTATTCATGTTGAAACAAAAAATATGTTGGCAGTAAAATACAGAGAACTGATAAAGCATTTTCTCCAAATCGGAAATATTTCATTTACATTTTCTCTGTAGGATTTTAGAATTGCTTGAGAGAAGCAACTCAATCTAGTTGATGCAGAGATTTAGGGGAAAAATAGTTTTGGCAAATTAATCTTCTATTAGGTCAGACAAGATTAATCCAAAGGATATACAGATTAGAAGAAAATCTGAAAACTGACTACAAATTCTTGTTCAATACCATCACATACCATTAGCAACCTTCAACCTCCATAAAATTCATTGTAAGTTGTAAGTAATTTCAATTTACAGAAATACGTCCACCTGGAAATGAACTGGCTCTCATTGTCTCCATGTCACACACTGAACCGAGGTGAATCTGAGATATTCTTACACTATTACAAAATGAGTCGAGATAATTCAACATCTTCAAAAGTTAGGGTGTCTTTGTAAAAAAAAAAAAAAGTTAGGGTGAAAGTATAAAATCCAGAATATCCGTCTGAAAATCATCCTTTATCTCAGTATAAACCTCAAACACAAATCTAACTTCTTGAAAAATCTTCACCTATCCAGAAACAAATATAATTATAGGAACACTGCTTCCAACGCCATATTTCTTAGACATTTTTTAAAAAAAAAATCACTGATCTTTTTTCTAATAGAGTTCTTTTTCTCTTTTATTGACCAGAACAATAAATTCTTATGAAAATCCTGCAGTGTATTTACTAGGTATTATTTTAAAATTTAAGATTGGGACACTTTATTTCAATTCATATTGAGAAAATAAATTTTCTATTGTCCGTACACTTTCTTCTCCACAGAGCATGTCCAATATATCACTTTTATTTCTCATAAGTTTGCCAATTTGTCACACTTTATCCCTATCCTGCTGTATGTCTTTCCCCGCCATTATACAGATTTATACAAATGTTGGTAAGCTACTCTGCAGAGCTGCTACAGAAAGAGAGCAAAGTCAACTAGGGGGCACAGCCTGGAACAGTCAGACACTGCGCAGTAGCTCGCAGACAAGGGAAATGAAACAATGAATTCCCAGAAGCCCTGAAGACGGCATGAAAAACCAGGCATTGAGGGAGGTGGCAGATGAGCTGCAGAAGTGCAGTGGGGCAAGGAGCCCAGGTCCTGACTCTGTAAGGAGTTGACTGGCATTCTGTAAAAAGCCAGTCATGCACAACCAAGAGTTATATGATTTTGGTGAAGATGACTTTCTTCTTATTCTTCCTGTTTTAATTCAGCAAGACCCTTTATGGATCCCTTTATTCCAGTAGGACACCAGAAAGGGGACTTCTGTTAAAAATCCACAGCCTTCTCCTTCCTGCCCCCAAGCCCATGTTCCCATTCCACACCCCACAAACCTTCCATCACGGTCTCCTTTCATTGACTTCCTCCCCAATATTATGAGATGATTTCTTTCTATAAAAAGTAAAGATCAGAGTCAACTCCAACAGAAGAACCGCGTCAATGCAAAGTACAACAGCTGTGACTTATCTGGACCAGAAGAAGCCATCGCATGCTCCCATTCCAGTTAGCCCACTGAGGTCAGACCAACACTATCAGGACATGCTGGAGGAAATTTTCTTTGAAAATTAAGTAAGAATTTTAAAAAGTGCTGAATAGGAAATGGAACTACCCACATGTTTCACCTTCTCAGCTAAAATAACTCAGTATTCTTTTACAGAAAGAATGCTGACATCTAAACCCACTAGGTCACTGCAAGAATGAGCCATGTGATGAAGGCGCAGACTTGGTCCTAAAATCTTCTGATGGAGCATTGTCAGGATTAAATAAAAACACCCTCATTTTCCATTTTTGTCATGCAGGAGACTTCATCAGATTGGGGTCCAAGAGAAAAAGCTGTGAAACCTGACCAGCCTCACAACTGCTTTTTCAAATGTCAGGCTATCCCCAAAGGGCCTGTTTTCACACTCTGTCCAGTTAGCAGGAGTTCAGCGCCATTCTCCAACACTTCTCAGGGATTCCCCACTCCTCACAAATACCCAACACAGATAAAAACTCCTCCTTGATGATAAACATTGTAACGTATAGTTCAATTTAGCAAAAATCCAAGTCCTAGCAAGTGACCCAAATAATAACCCTTTGTTGATCTGGAGTCAAAATAATGAATGATGAATAAAAAAAAAAATCAAGGCAATAAAACGTTCAGTAGAGCAGTGAGTTCCCAAAAATAGGATGGGACACAAAAGTTTCTTCCAGGACAGGGTTTGCCAACAAACACAAACCCTCCACCATGGGCTGCGACTGCAAATAAATTTACTCACCTTGTCTGTTATTCAGCTGTCTATTTAATGAAAAGTAATGTTTTAGTTCAATTTGCAAATAAACCACCCTCCACAAAAATCAGCCATTCCCCACTGTGATTTAACAATATTAACACTTACACGTGTTCCAGCTTCAATAGAGCAATTTTAATGTTTTACCAAGTGTACTGAGTCATCTACCTACTCAGCAAGGAAATACTAAATTGCCACAATTTCGATGTAGGACACTTTTCTCCTTCTTAGCTGCCTAATCTCGGTATTATTGAGTTATTAATTCCCCAACTGCTCAGCCTTGTGTCGATCATATTAATTCCCTAACTGCTCAACCTTGCGTTGATCATCTCAGGTAACAAAGTCAGGGACTTGGGTTAATGAGCAAAAATGAGAAGCCAGGCTCCTCACGACCCACAAGTGGTTTCTAAACCTCCGGAGTGGAAGTTTATGGCTCCTTCCCTCACCCAACAGCCTTTAGCCCATCAGCAATGAAATCCACAAAATCTGCAAAGCTCGGCTTGTTGCCTGTGGCTCAAGCGGCTAAGGCATCAGCCAGATACACCTTCGCTGGCGGGTTCGAATCCCAGGCCTGCCAAACAACAAGGACAGCTGCAACCAAAAAATAGCCGGGCGTTGTGGCGAGGGCTTGTGGTCCCAGTTGCTTGGGAGGTAGAGGCAGAAGAATAGCTTAAGCCCAGGAGTTTGGGGTTGCTGTGAGCAGGGATGCCGCAGGACTCTACCAAGGGTGACAGCTTGAGGCTGTGTCTCAAAAAAAAAAAAAATCTGCAAAGCTGGACCACGGGTCCTCCACAAACCGTTTCCTTTTTTATCATGACTCACATCAGTGCAAAAGATATATCATTTTTATTTTAGAGTTCTTCATACTTGATATTTTTAAAAAGGGTAAACAGTGATGTCAAATACAATGTTCATCTCAATAGCCATGAATAATTTGTTAGACACCTGGTACATTTCTTCAAATGCCCCTATTCCTGTCCCCTCTTTCCCCAGGCCCTGCAAAAGGCATCATACTTCAAACATAAGCAGATAAGAGATTTATTAGCATAATCAAAATAACCCCCTATGATGTATTTTATTTGCTTTGGGGGAAAAAGGTGTTTGTGGGTCTCCCAATCTGCATGAGCTCGTCTGTTTAACAGATGCACACTCCGCGCTAAGTGGGTGAGGCAGAACTCAGGATGTTACCAGTGGGGGGAGGTTTCACTTAGCTTAGAAAGAAAATCTCACCTGAGAGATTTTCTGAGTTTTCATATTAAATGTTACCAGACAGATGAAGTTGTATATTCATTCAATTTTGGGGACATACCCTTTAGGTCCCTATTTAATTTTTTCCACTCATTTGAGGTACATAAAATGTTATGGCCATAGTTAGTTTCACACCAAAGACTCAATTCCTTCGAGAAGTTAGGGTGGAGGGCAGTGTGAAAAAGAGGGGAGAAAAAAAACTCTTACTCTGAAAAATGCATCCACATTTAGACTGGCGGCCTTTGCAAGTTTCCCTTACCATGCAGCTGGTCGGTTACATGGGCCTTTCAAGGAGCAATCAGGAAATGCCTGTATATTCAAAATGCGCTTCTGTAAATTACGAGGTTGTCTTCAGACTGTGTGGAGAAGACTGGCTGTGTTAACCCAGCCTAATCTCCTTTACAGCTCTGATCCTCTAGGTCACCTAACAACGTGCCACAAATGAGAATCTAAAGTTTGTCAAACAACACCATTTGATCACAAATATCAGTGTTTGTTCTCTTTTTCTAAACAAGACATTACTCTGGGCAGTATCTGTAGCTCAGTAAGTAGGGTGCCAGCCCCATATACCAAGAGTGGCAGGTTCGAACCCAGGCCCCACCAAACTGCAACAAAAATAGCCAGGAATTGTGGCAGGTGCCTGTGATCCCAGCTACTCGGGAGGCTGAAGCAAGAGAATCGCCAAAGCCCAAGAGCAGGAGGTTGCTGTGAACTGTAACATCACAGCACTCTACCAAGGGCAATAAACTGAGACTCTGTCTCAAAAAAAAAAAAAAAAAGAAAAGAAAAGAAAGAAAGACATTACTCCATCACCCTCACTCTAATCCCACCTTTGTGGCTGACAACGTTTAAGACCTCCCCATATCATTATTATATGATCTAACCATGTAACAGAAAACCAAGATGAACTCACACGCATTTCATTTCTGAATATATGTATTTTACTTCCTTGGTAATCCCTGGAGTTTATTTGATTATATTTGGTTCATTTTCAAATAGGCTAGTCTGACACATGATTTTTTTTTAGACAGAGTTTCACTACGTCGCCCTTGGTAGAGTGCCTTGGCATCACAGCTCAAAGCAACCTCAAACTCTTGGACTTAAGCGATTTTCTTGCCTCAGCCTCCCAAGTAGCTGGGGCTACAGATGCCTGCCACAATGCCTGGCTATTTTTTTGTTGCAGTTGTCATTGTTGTTCAGCTGGCCTGGGCCAGGTTCAAACGTGCCAGCCCTGGTGTATGTGGCTGGTGCCCTAACCACTGAACTACAAGTGCCGAACCTGATGATTTTTTTTTTTTTTAATGAAAAATCAAAACCCAAGTAAGAGGTTTTCTCTTCATTTAGAACATCATGAAACTCTCACTTGAGATTACATTAAAAGAAGGTATTTATCCTGACATTTGAACCTAAAGCAAAGTTAGTAGGGACTCAAATATTATGAAAGTAGAAGGAAATACCATTGTATAAACCATCTGCCTAGGGCTTGAAAAGGCACCCTTACACTGACCTTCTCATTTTGATAGAAGTAAATTTTTTCCCACTTCAGTCCCTTGAAACAGCAAGTGTAAAAGTCCCCAAGGAAAGAGGCTGAGTAACTTCAGGAGCTTTCTGTCAGCTCTGACACTGGAGATGCACCTTTCTACAGAGGAAGGGATTCCAAGCAGCTCTGCTGTAATTTCCACATAACTTTGGGAAGTCATAATTCCTGAGGACACCAGACTCCCTAGTGATCAAATACTCATGAATACTCCTTCCCACCCTTATCCTCCCATGAACTGCATTCTCTAGTGAAAACACCAGTGGAATGGGGCAATTGTGAAGATAAAACATGATATAACTTCAAAGCATAAGAAAAAAATTAGTGCTGGTTCTGACAAAAACATGCCAAATAATGTTTCAGATAAAACATCGATGAGTAAGTTTCACTTTGGGATATGATATATAAGGTAATCTCTGATGAATCCAGAAAAAAATAAAAAAAATTTAAATTTTGACAAGTTGGAAAAATAGACACACGTAGCCTTTTTTAATTTTTCTTTCTTTTTTTTTTTTTTCTTTTTTGAGACAGAGTCTTACCCTTCAGCCCCAAGGTAAAGTGTGGTGGTGTCACAGCTCACGGCAACCTCAAACTTGGGTTCAAGCAATTCTCTTGCCTCAGCCTCCTGAGTAGCTGGGCCCACAGGTGCTCACCACAACACCTGGCTATTTTTAGGTCTTGCTCTTGCTCAGCTGGTCTAGAACTCCTAAACTCTGGCAATTCACTTGCCTTCACCTCCCAGAGTGCTAGGATTACAGGTGTGAACCACTGCACCCCACCTGACATGTGCAATTTTAATGCAAGAAGGAAAAATGGTCTGAAAAGGCTTTTCATAGACAAAGAGAGCTTTTGGAGTTCAAGGTAATCTTAAGGATGGAAAACTGGAGAAACTTCATATCAGGGGAAAAACAAACAAACAAACAAACAGAAACCTAGGTAGGTTTTCCTCTTCCCAGTCAACCAAATTTTCTAAGGTCAGCAAATCTATGAAAAATCTGTCATGGGGAGATGGTATTTAGTGTTGGTATTAGTACCACTGCTTATGGGCACTAAAGAGAAGCAACCTTAAAACTGATGTCAAAATTCACTCAACTATCCCGAAGAACTGCCACGGGATTGCTGTCTCTGAAAAATTTTTTGAGACAGAGTCTCACTTTGTCACCCTTGGTAGAGTGCCATGGCGTCACAATTCACAGCAACCTCATACTCTTAGGCTCAAGAGATTCTCTTGCCTCAGCCTCCCGAGTAGCTGGGATTACAGAGGCCCACCATGATGCCCAGCTACTTCTAGAGATAAGGTCTTGCTCTTGCTCAGGCTGGTCTCAAACTCCTGAGCTCAGGCAATCCACTCACCTCGGCCTCCCAAAGCGCTGGGATTCCAGGCATGAGCCACAGTGCCCAGCCCCAGTCTCTGAAATTTTAAGAGTATAAATGTTAACTTTCTGGGATGAGCCCTGCTGTGGTTTGAATGCCTGTCCCTTCAGACTCAGGTTGAAATGTAATTGGCATTGTCATAGTATCAAGAGGTGGGACCTTTAAGAGCTGATGAGGCCATGAGCGTCCCACCCTCACGGGTTGGTGCCAGTGTGAAAGGGCAGGGCAGCTCTCCTCTCCTGCTTTCTCTCGGCTCTTCTTTCTCCTCTAGAGGATGCAGCACAAGAGCTACCCTGGAAGCGAAAACCATGCCTTTACAAGACACCAAATCTGCTGGCACCTTGACCTTGGGCTTCCCAACCTCCAGAACCTTGAGAAATAAATTTGTGTTCTTTATAAATTGCCCAGTTTTAGTAGGTCTGTTATGGCAGTAAAGAGCAAGTTGAGACAGGACTCCACTGAGCAAAGGGAGAGAGTAACCCCACTTGAAGTTCTTAACAAGATACTCCAGAACAAAATTTTGCATCTTTTATGCCATATTTTTTACTGTACTATTTCTAGGCTTAGATATGTTTAGATACACAAACCCCACTGTGTTACAATTGCCCAGAGTATTCAGTACAGTAACATGCTTATTGGTTTTAGCATAGGAGCAACAAGTCACATCATATAGCTTAGGCACGCAGTAGGCAACACCATCTAGATTTGTTCAAGTACACTTTATGATGTGCGCACCATGATGACATTACCTAATGACACATTTCTTGATGACATTACCTAATGACGCATTTCTAACAGCATATCCCCGTTGTTATGAGATGGGATCTCGACTGCATAATCTACATGTATAATCTATAGCTGCACTCCACATCCCCTGGACCACAGACCAGAACCAGTCTGTGCCCTGTTAAGAACCAGACCGCACAATAGGAGGTGAGGGGGCTTCATCTGTCATGGTCTCCCATCACCCCCAGATGGGACCATCTAGTTGCAGAAAAACAAGCTCTGGGCTCCCACTGTTTCTGCATGATGTGAGTAGCATAATTACTTCATTATATATTCATGTAATAATAATAGAAATAAAGTGCATACAAATATAATCTGCTTGAATGATCCAGAAACCATCTTTTCCATCCCCGAGTCCATGGAAAAATTGTCTTCCATGAAACCAATCCCTGGTGCCAAAAAGGTTGATAGTATCACTGATGTATACTATTTACAGAAGAGATGATACAATGTGATTTGTTTCAAAAAGAAGAAGTAGATGAGGAAAAGTAAAAATCAGGTCACTGAGAGGAGACAGAATCAGTCAGGAGTTGAATGTGGAAGGCCTGATTTGAGAGTAGGAGAGCCTGGATTCCAGTTTCAGCACCACCACTTATTAGCTATGAGACCATGGTCAAGATTCCTTCCTGTCTACAGAGCAGAAACAACAGCAGTATGTTCCTCAAAGAGTTAAAGAAATAACGCATATAATATACAGAGCACAGTACCTGGGCACGGAGTAATTGCTCAATATACCTTATCTTTTATCATCACTGCGGTCAATTATTGCCATTGTTTTCAAGATCACACAGCTAGAGTTAGGAGATGGTAGAACTGGATAGAATCTGCTGAGTCCAGAGCCCATATTCTCCCCACTGCCCTATGTGCCCCTGCCCATCTCTCCCTTGAGTCTCCCAGTGGAGCCTGAGAACGAGCGACAACCATACTTTGCAATAAGCTTCCCTATTTATACTACAAACCTTGAAGACATTGCTTGTCAGCTTCCACTGCTGGAATCAGACAATTAACTATCTGTTGTCGTAACTTAACGTGTCCTGACTGTTGATGGCTATTCACCTGGTGAAATCTAAAATACTATCTATGTATTTTTATCACTTTAGAAATCAATATGCACACTCGTAAATTCACAATGATTACACGCTGTGCTGTTTCATCATCTTCCAAAAACACAGCTCCAAATTTTTGCTACAGTGGGTGCTGGCATAAATTACATACAGCTAAACTCAGATTCCAAACTTACAAAACTAACAAAGTGATAAAATGCTAAATAGTGCATGCAGGGTAAGCTGATACTATAATATCGCTATGCTAAGTAGCCAAACAGTTTTTTTAACAGAGAGGAAACATGTGGATAGCCTCCCATAAGGTAAATATCCCCATCTCTATTTAATAGCAGACAAGACGAATCCTGAGAGAGACTCTTCAGTATTATTTTATTTTTTCATGCAAAAATCCTGACAATGTGCCAATGTTTGGTGCTTCCTCTTTCTTCCTGCCTCTTTGAGTCTCTTTCACCAGCCTTTGCCAGCACACCTCTGAAAGGGTGGGGTTCCCCAGACCCCACGCTTCAGTTTTCTTCTTGTACATACTTTCATCGGGCAATGTCATGTCTAAACACAACAGCTTCAACTACCATGTTTACGAACACTATTCCATTCATTGACTCACGCATCCATTTAACAAATAAGTGCCAGACCCCTGTTATATGGTAGGTGTTCTTTCAAAACAAGAGGACCTAAAACAGATAGTCTTGCCCTCCTTGACCTTACAGTTGGAGAGGGTTAACATTTCTGAAAGAATCTCAAAAATGAATGTGCAGTTCTAATACAGGCAAGTGCACGCAGGCGAGGAGGTGCATGGTGCAGTAAGAGAGCAGATGGGAGAGATTTGACCCCACCATGGAAATTAGAGAATGATTCCCTGAGAAAATGATGACTGAGCTGAGATCAAACTCATAATGCTATCCCAAACCTCTCTTCTGAATTCCAGAACAGACTTTTTAAATCACTTATTAGCTATCTCCATCTAAGACAGTACACACACCTAAAACTCAACATATTTCAAACTGAGTTAACTGTCCTGCCCCACAATGCCTGGATTCCCTACCTCAGTGAGTTATGACCCACCCAGAAAATCTGCAGTTATCCTTTACTCTACCTGCTTCATCACACTCTACGTACAGTTGTCACTGAGTTATATCAATTCTGTTTCCTAAATCCTCTTCTCTGCTCTCTCTCTCTCAATGTTTAGGCACTTGCTCAGCTTTCAGCATCTCCCACCAAGCTGGTAGTAGAGTTCACTTGCTCTGCTTATTTCTGTCCCCTCCAGTCTATCTACACTTAGGAAAGAACCAGCTTTAGGACGGTGCCTGTGGCTCAAAGGAGTAGGGCGCCGGCTCCATATACTGGAAGTGGCAGGTTCAAACCCAGCCCCAGCCAAAAACTGCAAAAACAAAAACAAAAAAGAGAAAGGACCAGCTATTATGTAAATTATGTCTCTTCCCTCTTCATAATCTTTCAATGCCTTCCATTGCCTATAATTTGGGCAAAACTCCAAACTCTCAGCATGACCTAATAGGATTTTTATAGTTCACCAGCCTCACTTCTGATCATTTTCCATCACATGTGAAAAGTCCAGTCATATCAACTCACAACCACGTGGCTCCACATCATTGTTTGGCCTCTTCCTGAAATGCCTTACTTTGTCTTCTATCTTCCCCAAGTCCCTTTATCCCCAAATGCCAGCCTGGGAAGTAGTCTATGAGTCCATGGTAAAATGAGAAAAATTAAAAGTTAGTGAACCAGCGTTAGTTCCCCAATATTTTTAGCAATGTAACCCGTGCCCTAAGGGACTATGTAGCTTTCAATTGTCATTTCAAACAGCTCCCTTTGAAGCTATTTTGTGAAACCTTTTATGGCTTCTATGTTGGCATACTCTCACTTATTGTCCAAACTGGGACCCTTTGAGAGTAAAGAAGGTGCCATTATTAACTAAGCTGGACAGTGGGAATAAGCCAGGCCTGCCCCAGGGAAAGGCGGTGTAGGACCCAGCTTCCACTAGCCAGAGCTGGGTGCTTCCTTATCTCAACTCCCAAAGCACCTTTGTTTTTTCACCACATATCGTGTTCACATGTCATTTTCCCTGTTTGTCTAAAAACTCCACAAAGGCTGGGCCAGGCCTTTATATCTCTCTATCTCCAGCATCTCTCCAGTGACTGGCACTGAGAGGACACAAAACGTCATCCACAAAGTAAATGTTTATTCAATAAATTATTTTGGTGAATAATAAAGATTAGGTGCCTTCACCTTGACCAACCAGGGAATTAAGAAATTCCCATTATCTTCCCTCATTCTAACTATACTCTCTCACTTGGTTAAAGAGAGTTTTAAACAGGAGAGAGGTCTTCATAGAAATTCCAAGCCCCATGTCAATAACCAGCTGTCCATCAACCAACAGCCACTTACTCAGCAGAGTCTGCTCTTCAGGCCTAGTGGTCATGCATGAGAAAAGGGCTCACATTTGGCTGGGGACAAAAAAAAACATAAATGAAACTAAAAATTAATAAAGAAAGAAACTAAGCTTAAAATACATGTTACAGGAGTTCATGGAAGGTGAGGAAGAAACCACTGTGATGACAGGGAAAGGGCTCTTTGGAAGAGGTTAGATTTGAAAAGAGACTTGAGAAATGGCTGGGATTGCAAGAGAAACAGCAGAAGGGAAGAAAGGAGGTGCCAAGGCAAGGTGGGTGTGGGTTCTGGGGAGACCATGGAGGTTAAGCATAAGATTTGTTTGGTGAGTTGTAACTAGATGGTTATAGATTCCTGGCACAGAAACCAGAACATCTGAATTTTCAGCAAACACGAAGGAACTCAGTGACACTCCTGGATTCTCACTTCCTTCATCAAAATAGTATCTGCCTGAAACATATAATGAGATATATGACTCTTACTCCTTTATAACTTATTAATTATAAGAACTGCTACAAAATTATCTTAGGAAAATTGCTTTGGCAGAACTTTCAGATAGAACTGCTGAAGTCACTGCTTGGCAAGCATTAACAATCTGGGCCTTTGAAAAGTTCTCTGCAAATTACAGCCTGGAGGCCTGCAGCACCTCTTTACACCTGGCCTTTCCATGGTCTCCTAAAAAACACTCTAGTGTTCATGTTGAGGTTCTACAATACTGTAAACAACCATGTACACAACTACTTGTGAACTTGGGGTTCAGAGAGAAGCTTAGAGGAGAAGCTATGGTACATACTCCATCCATGGGGGTTATTGAGAGCGCTTCCCTAACCACATACATCTGTGATGATGGGTATGAAAAATGACTCCACACTTTAGCGACAACTATCAACTCCTTATTCCCCACCACACCCAGTTCAGGTGGGAAAAACTAAGTCACCAAGTGAAGTGGAATATAGTAGAACATCCATAGTTGGCCACCTCCTTAAGTTGACCTAATTTTCATAGACTGGATACGCAGCACATGTACAAAGCAGTACAGGAGGCCTAGTCCCTTCCACTGAACACCTCTAAGTATGGACCAGTTAGTGACAGTCCCTTGGGTGGTCGACTTACAGAGGTTCTACTGTATATTCTAATGTGCAGTGAATAACACTGAACTGAAACTACTGCAATATCCACTGAACTCAAAAGAAGAGATTCTTACTTTAAAACCATCATCTAGCCACTCTGCTTTCACGCACCTTCTTCCAAAAGCCCTGAAGCACTCAGGATATTGCATAACTAGAGCTGGATCTACTTTTGAAGTGCAGTTTTCTAAAAAGAACAATCCAAATTTGTATGTAATGAGTCAATGGAATATGTTTTCCCAGTAGTAATCTTAAATTTACTACTTTTTTTTTTTCCCCAATGACCCCGTTCATAGCGTCAAAATAGGTTACAACCTTAAAGGGGAAATCAGCCATGTGAGGTGTTAGCTAAAGAATCTTTGCTTGTCATAAATACATCCCATGAGTTTACAAAACTTTTCATGGAGAGCAGTGAAACTATAACAAATGAGAAAAAAAAAAAAAAACTGTTCAGGCTATAGTAATATTTCTTTAACCAACATTTACTTAACCAAAGTAGAGGGAAAAAGGTAATAAAGATGAAATTAAATAACCTATTCTATTCCTGTGATTAGCAAGTTGAATTTGGTGTGCAGCAAAGCCTTTCATTGGTACTAGTATGGAAACCTGCGAAGTGCTTTTCAAGATGCGTTGTCGAAATCCTTAAAAATAACAATAATCCGCAAGATAGTTCCTTCATCTGTTATCCAACGGAAGATGTAACAGCTACATGAAGTGAAGAAGCAAAGCGCTTCAGTATTATTAAATGGCTTAAGGGCCTTAAAAAGTCAACAGCACCTATGACATAGTGGAATCAAAACTGAAAACAAAGATAGAAAGAGCCCTCAACTTGGGGGTGCTCTAATTCAATTTTTCTACAAGATCTGAAATATGTGGATGTTGATTCATGAATGCTATAAACACATCTGCTGAGCTGGCAGGAGCCTGGGAAACAGGCAGAGGCAGGTACGAGCTGGAAGATCTGAAGGCTTGAGGGAGAGAAGTGGGGGATAGGAATAGGAAGGTAAGTGGGCAGGGCAAGACAACAGAAGGGGCCAAAGTGGGCAGCAGAGCCCTACCCCACCCCCCAGGGCAGAAGGAAGCTGCTGGGCTGGACGCAGGACTCTTGCATTGGGCACATGGGAGGGAAGAGTCAGAGAGAAAGTGGATCTGGAGATAGGGTTAAAATACCATACTTGAAAAGCTCATTCAGACACATAAAGCTGAAGTCTTGTAGGCAAAAGTAAGATGGTGGGATAAGAAGCAGGAGGGCCTAGGGATAAAATTCTGTAGGACAGAAAAACATGAAAACTCTTCAGAAAGAATAGGAAGGTGAAGGAGTATTTGGCGGAGGCGAACAAAGAGGGAAAAGCCGGCCAGAGAGAATAGGTTTGGGGAGGAGCCACAGGGCGCTGGGAGCCTGAGTGAGCTCAGAGAAAGACTGATCTCAACTTCCCTTTTTGAAAGTTATCGTAGAGATAGCAGCAATGAATTGAGGTGGGGCTTCCTGAGCTTCCCAAGACCTCTCTACCAGTCCTTGATCCAGGCACATTCTGGAGGGGACTCCAGTATGAAAAATCCTGATTGCTATGGCTGGAGCCGAACGTCAGATTAGACAGGGTGCATGAAAGGACTCTGAAAACCACAAAGCGCTCTCTAAACATGAGGCACTGTTTGTTATTCACTGAACCCCTGGGGCAAATAAGGTAAAGACCACAGCTACAATCATAAGGGAAGGAACAGCTATCAAATATAGGAATCACATTTACATCTTCTGTATTTACCTGGAAGGATTTGGAGAACATCCTCCTTAGTAAAGTATCACAAGCATGGAAAAGCCAGCATCCAATGTACTCAGTACTAACATGAAACTAGTAGATGAACACAGGAGAGAAAAACATATTTAAATTCAAGACGGGGGGGGGGGGGGGTACGGAGGAGGAGGTGTGGTAAGCTCCATGTAGGGGTATATGGCACAGCTCCTGGGTGAAGGGCTCCACTTAACTTACCTAACAAACTTATGCAAACAGTGTTACCTAACCATATGTACCCTTATAGTAATCTGAAATTGTTTTTAAAAAGAAGAGAAATTATACATATTCCGAATCAAGATGCTCCTAACTAGAAATTCCGGCAATTGGAGAGGATACTAGGGTTGGTACATTTATTTTCCAGTCAAATATGTTCTAACATTCTACACGAGGCATAATACAGAGCTCTTCATAAACTATCATACGGATTTATTAAAGCTTAAGTCTCCTCTCCAAGGAGGTTTTGACACATTACAGATCTTAACAAATGGGGTGAATTCCATTCAATTGAATCATTCATGGAGTGACTTCCAAGTGCAAGGTAAAGTGTTGGCTGCTAAGGGGGTTGCTGAGATGACCTGGACAGCCCAACCTTACAGTAGCTTGGTCAGTTAATCTTCCCAGTGTCCATTTTAGATTGGAGAAGTTGCATCTCCTTTCAGAAGTGTAGAGAGAAAGCAAACTTTACATTAGGTGACCAGCCTACAACCTGGGGAATACATCTTCCAGAAACACAGTTAGTACAAAGTGAAGCAACTAAACTCCCAGCACCTGCAGACACTGCTGCGTGATTGTTTCTATGCTTATCCTAGCCCAGTTTACCTCCAACCACTCTTGTCCCAATTGCATAACCGCAGCATGTCATGTTGTTTCTTGTTGCAACTATAACTTATAAAATCTTCAGGACTGAGACAGTCAAGCTAAATAATTGCCTACTTTAAAATATGTACATGTATAATTCACATGCCACTTCAGATAAGCTCTTAAATTATGATCTCTGAAAGTCAAAACCATCACCATTTTTTAAAATATAGTTTCAACGTCACAATTCTTCCTGCACACAAGCCCTAATCCTGTTTTCACAATTTTCTAAGCCATACTTTACACCAGTCTACTGCAATCTGCCTTTTATATTTTATCTTATCAAGAACTTAAGCATAACTTTTATTTCCACCATGCTGGGAGACTTCTAAAATTGAGCATTAAAAAAGGACAAGCAATGCATGAAATGAACAAAAATGCAGGCACTTGCTGGCCAAAAACATATTAATAAAATAAAAATATCTTTACAGAGTAAGCTGAGCAAAAAAAGATCAGTGGAACATCTGAATACCGACCATGTACATTGCGTTGGGTCCTCCCACCTGCATCATATCATATAATCCTCTCCTCCTGGGAGGGAGGTTGCACTATATCTACTTCCAATATAGTATTTTTAAGAGAGACATATTTCTATGAAACTAAGACCGATCCATCTAATATCTCTGGGTGAATTCCTATTTGCTACATGTATAAGTTGATTTACATAATTCTTAAAAGTTGGAGGTAAATCAACTTTTGTATATAAATTATTTCCATGTAAATCTGCACAGCAGGCTCAGACCCACTATACCCTCACTTCTGACTGATGACCAGCACAGTGCTTCTCCGAGGGCTTTCTGGAGGGCTACAGTCTACCCACATGAACATACTATCCCTAGAAACTCTCTGCTGAGCTTGGATTTCATTCCACCCATGAGAAGGTCCAGAATTAAACAGTTGAAACCACCAAAAATAAGCAGTGCCCACACTCTGAGATGTCTGCAAAACAGCAAGAAAGAAAACACACACGACACACAAAGCAATCCCCCTTATAATTGGTTCCTAAAAGCTAGAGAAAAAGTATCCTAATACAGTGAGGTTTAACTAATTTCTCTGTTAACTGGCATTCTTCTAGTCTTCCTCCAAAATTAGTATCAAGGCCACTCTTCGAGCAGAGCTAGAAGGAAAGTTGGAAGGGCACAGAACCTCGTGACCTGTGTACGTGAGTGTGGAAGCCACTGAAGATGCCTTATATAGCTACAAGTTATACAGATGAGTTTACATGGAGCTACTCATACTTATCACACACAGTAATCTTCTGGGAAGGTGTCCCCTGCCCTATCTAGTCCTGTTGGGACGTGTCATGACACTCCCTCTCCCAGCCTTCCTTTCTCCTTCTTTGAATAAAAAAATATCCGATAGAAGGGGGCTGCATAGTGTCACTCAGGATATGACACTCAAAGCTTGCCTGGTCACAAACCCAACACAGGGGCTGAGGCATCATCAACCTGGAAATGACACTCAGAATGGTTCAAACCACCTTCCTCCTTGGTAAGTGTCATAACAAATAGTATTTATACCCTGTGATTTTTCAAGAAGATCAAACCATCTCAGTTAACCCCAAAATCCATGTTAAATGATAAAGTGATATGGGCTGGGAAGGGATAAATTAGCCAAGAAAAGAAAATGATCAGCTCTCTCAATCCAGAGTGAAACTGAGTCAGCCAAAGCTAGAATGTCTGGGTCCTTCTAGGATGAACTTTTAACACTGGAGGATGTGAGACCTCTCTATGGCCCAAGGCCATTTTTCTTGGGAAATATGTCCCAAATCAGATAATGCTAGACAAGAAAAGCACCTGCCCCCTCAGGCAGCGTATCCATCCCAAGGCTGAGCACAATTGTCTTTGCTGCTTCCCTTGTGGCCCTGTATGGCTGTTCTCAGAGTTAGGTTGGCACAGAAGGAAACATTAAGGGACATCATATTTCAAGGAAGCATTTGTGATCTGTGAAGTGCTAGTCCAGTATTGGTTTAACACCTATAAATATACTCTGTCCTCCCATCATTCTCACTTCCTACTTTATAAGTAGCAAAACAAAAATAGGTGATCCAGTCCAAATGAATTTCCACGTCCGACAACTGCATTTCAAAACAGCCAACACAGAACATGTTCTAGTGATCCTACAGCCCACCTCTAGATGTATGAAAAGGGGAGAACCCCAAATTTAGCATTTTGGCCTTGAAAGACCCTCCAGAAACATTCCCCTCCCTCTCCCCTCCAACAGAGCTCAAGTAGGCCTGGTCCACTCCACCCATGTTTGTTTCTATCCTGGTACATCCCAATTCTACCAAACTGAAAAGTTATTCTCATTAGGTAGAAGGTGAGCCCATCCCCTAGAATAGGGAAGTGTTTATTACATCTGCCTGTGTAATGAACTTGTCATTTTCCCAAAAGGGTCAGTACCGTCTCCCAAAAAAAGAAAAAAAGTACTACATGGAATCTGTGGTGTGCCAGCCCTTCTCCCCACATCTGAGTCACAGTACTGAGTCTGTACTGGGGCTCCGGGTAGCCAGCGTGTATCACTTTCAGAGTTGCTCCAATAACCGAACTTACGGCTGTCTGTCTTCCAATCACACACAACATAAGCACTGTCTATTTTAAAATAATTTTTCTAAGCCACAGACGATGAAATATACCTCATAGGTCGTCAACTTCCTATTGGAAACAGATTACTTCTCTCTCAAACGGTGCTTCCCATCTGAGACTGGATGCGGATTTGTGAGTGTATATTTTTATCTTTGACCAAGCAACTCTTGGAGCAAAGAAAGCCACCCCAAATCTTACCAACATGCCTGAGCCATTCAGAGCTTTGGAAGAGAAATGAATGGGTGGTGAGAGCACTTCAGCCCAGGACTCCTCACATATGAATAGTAAGTGGAGGGAAGGAAAAAAAAAAGCCTCCGTAGAGGGAGGGGGCAGGGTGGATGATGGGGAAGGACATTAACCAGCAGACCAAAGGCAGGCGCGGCGGCACTTCGCGAACTGCCCGCAGAGAGGAGTGAAATTCGTTCCGCGTACAATAACCAAGCACCCTCCGGCCGCCTCGCAGGGACACGAATACCCCGAGATGGGCAAACGTGCAATGAAACAAGCCACCCCAAAAGGTCAAAACTTCAGAAATCCCGAGGATCACGCCACGCACACAAACACATCAATCAGGCGGAGCGGGAGAGGGGACTTGGAGACTTAGCAAAGCATTTTAAATTTTGTTTATTTCTTTCAAGCTCTGGCTGCAAAGTACGCTGGCTACAGGCAAAGCTAGATAGAGCAGAGCAGAAAGGCTGAGGGCGGCGGGGGAGTGGGTGGGAAGGGAGGGGTGTCTAACACCAGCCACCCAGGCCTCAGTGTGACGAAAGTCGTCAGCAGCCCCGACCGCATCCTAGCCCCTCCACCCCGGCCAGCAGACGCCCCCTGCAGCTCCCCACCTCAGCTTCCGTCCCTTGCAGCAGCCTCACCCGCCCCGCACCAGCAGCAGCCCGGCCCGGGCCCCGCGCCGGCAGCGCCAGGACCGCGGCTCCCATCCCTTCCGCGCGGCAGGCACCCCGCAGGCCTCCCTCGGTGCCCACCCGGGGACGCCGGGGGAGCCGAGCCGGGAGGGCTGCGCCGCAAACGCCCCCCGCCCTAGAGCCGGCGTGGCTCCGCTTACCTTGGGCGCTCGCGGGGGGGCTGAAGGTGGCAAGCCTCCCGCCCCCCGCCCCTTTGCTGCTCGCCTTTTTTCTTCCTCCCTGCTCCTCTTCCTCCTCTTGCCCACAGGGTGTCGGGGGCTTCCCCTCCGCCCCGCTGCTTGGAGTAAAAGCCGAAATCCCCGAAGCCGGGCTGGCCTGCGAGTGTGCGGGACGCGGCGGCGCGCGGCCAGCTCTCCCGTAACTGAGCGCGGCACGCAGCTCCCAACTAAAGTGTGAAAGCAGCGGCGGCCGCAGCGGCCGCGGCACGGAGCGTCCCCCGGGAGTGGGCAGGGAGCGAGCAGGAGCTGGCGGGGAGCGAGCGAGGGCGGGGACTGGGAAGGCGGGAGGGAGGAGACCTCCTCGCCCAGTCACTCACACTCGAGGGGCGGGGGCAGCCAGACACTCCCCCACCGCGGTCCCTCCCCGCGCCCGGCTCCAGCGCCGGTCGCGCTCCCCGCCCCGAGGGAGGGGCCTGCGGCAGCCGCCGGGGCGCGGTGCTGGAGGGAGGGGCGGAGGGAGCGCGGGAGGGGTGGGCCGGGCCGCCGGTGGGCTCGGGGCTGCTCCTGCGGCGGGGAGGGGAGGCCGTGCTTGCGTGCCTGCGTGTGTGTGTCCGCATGTGTGTGCACGCGCGTACCCAGCGCGGGCGGGCCAGCCGGAGGGAAGACCCTGGCGGGAAAGCCGCGTCCCCTCCGGCCTTCCCGGGCCTGTCACTGTGACAGTACCGTGGCATCTGCAGGGTTGCTCTAGTGGCCGGGTGGGCCCAGCTCTGCGGGAGATCCGGGCCAGTCCCCGGACCCAGCTGCGGGAACGTGCCGGCTGCAAGCAGCAGAGGGAAGGCCGGGCATCCTCGGCCCACCTCGCGGTCCTCCTCTCCCAGGCCAGGCAGGACGGGTGGGCACAGCCATACCCCGCTACCGAACCGCGTCCACCCAGCGGAGCCGTGGTGCCTGCAAGACGAACGAAAGCCTCAGCGATTCTGTGGAGGCAGCACGGGGAGGAAGGACGAGACGGAGCTGCCGGCGGAGCCCTCTCGCCGCTGCTCCCGCTCCCCACCCTCCCGCCTCTCCTGGGGCCCGAGGGCTGAGGCTGTGCCTGCGGGGTGCGTCCCGGGGGTCGGTGGTCCAGAAAGATAGCCGTCCACCACTGCGTCTGTCCTCTACTTTGGAGACCGAAGGCCAACCAGTTTCCCACCCTGCAGGAGAGGGGATGTTTCTCCTCTTCCCGGGCATGTTGGGTGTTCGGTGTGGGCACCGCATTGATCTTCCTACGCCGATAGCCTTTGGATGTCTTTTGTGCGGTTTCCCCGCGCTTCGCTGCTCCTTGGTTGCCTGAGACGCGCGAGGAATGTCAGGCCTCCAGAGTGAGAACACCCAGGAAAACAATAGAGGCAAAAGATTCTTCCCGGGCTTTGCGGATTATACACAAACCGCATGATTTCCCACATGAAGTTGGAAAACGGAAAAGGACTCAGCAGAGCTGTGACAGTGATGAGACAATTGAAAAGCAAATTTGTACTTTAGTTTAATGAAATGAGGTAGTAATCTCCATTAATGTGTAGGAAATCAGTCTTTTTTGAAAGGTGGTTTTCCCCTTTTCCATCCCTTTTTCAATGCTAAAGTCTAGTATCCAATTTTTAAATTTGTAGTTATTTTGTGCTTATTTATTTTAGGAATGGGTTCTTCTATGTTGTCAAGGCTGTGTTCAAACTTCTTGGGCTCCAGGGATCCTCCTGGTCTCAATCTCTCCAGAAACTGGGAAAATCAACTTAAGTTCCGTTTTTTAAAAATCCATATTCTAATTCATTTCTCTTTAGAAATAGTTTAACCTTTTGGAAAGGAGAGGTTAAGAGAGAGTAGACAAATTGGGATTTCACTCACTAGCAGTTAGCCACCATCCCCTAGGTGACTTTTATTTTCAATTTAAATTGAAATTTGAATTTGAGACAAAGTCTCACTTTGTTGCCCTTGGTAGAGTGCTTTGATGTCCTAGCTCACATCCTAGCAATCTCAAACTCTTGAGCTAAAGCGATTCTCTTGCCTCAACCTCCTGAGTAGCTGTGACTACAGGCTCTGGCCACAACTACTGGCTACTTTTTTTAGAGAGGAGGTATCGCTCTGCCCCAGGCTGATCTCCAACCTGTGAGCTCAGGCAAACCACCTGCCTGGGCCTCTCAAAGTGCTAGGATTACAGGTGTAAGCTACCGCACCTGACCTAAATTTCTTTTGTTTAAAAAAGATTGGTTTTTATAAGAAAGCCTCATCATTCTGTTCCAGGCTGGAATTCAGCGGCACAATCATAGCTTACTGTAACCTTCAACTCCTGGGCTCAAGTGATCCTTGGCTCAGCCTCCTGAGTAGCTGGGACTACAGGCACATGCCACACCCAGCTAAACATTTTTTTTTTTTTTAATTTACTTAATTTTCTTGTAGAGGCAACGGTCTGACAATGTTGCCCAGGTTGGTCTTGCAATCCTCCAATCTTAGCTTGGGCTTAGCTTGTCTAATTTCTTCTTTCTTTCCTCATCTATAAAATAGGATTGATAATAATAGTCCCTACCTCATAAGCTTATTGTGAAAGTAAAAGGAAAATAAAACAAGGTGGAAATGCATGTAAAACACTTTGCATCGTGCCTGGCACATGGTAAGAACAGAATAAATAGACACTATTATTTCAAGTATATATAATAGCTGAGCGCAGTGGCTCACGCTTGTCTGTAATCCTAACACTGGGAGGCTGAGGCAGGTGGATTGCTTGAACTCAGGAGTTTGAGGTCAGCCTGAGCAAGAGTGATACCCCATCTCTACCAATAAAAAAAATAAATAAATAAAAATAGGGAAAACATAGCTGAGCATTGTGTTGGGTCCCTGTGGTCTCAGCTACTTGGGAGGCTGAGGCAAGAGGAGCTCTTGAGCCTAAGAGACTGAGGTTGTGAGCTATAACTATGTCATGGCACTCAACCCAGAACAACAGAATGAGACTATATCTCAAAAAGAATATATTCTCGTCATTCCTTCTGAAAGTCAGGAGTGGGGGAAAACTCAGCTGCTGGGTTTATCAAATGTAATTGAACCTTCCCTGGGGTTTTTAGGTCATGCCTGAAACCTCACCTGTGATAAAAATGAATAAATGCATAACTAAGATGTGTGTCTGTATCTTTATCTACATAAAAGATTCTTTGAGGACAACAAGCTTTGCTCTCTCCCTCCTGGCTTTTCCCCTTGTTTACATAGTCCGCCCTGTTTTTGACCTGGATTGTGTTCTATTCCTTTAGGGCTCGGCGGGCACTGGCTGGCATTGTAGATTTCTTATAGGTAAGCCTTTTTAATTACATATCCTCAGAACTAGCAGAAAGCCACAAAGCAAGCACTTCATACATGTGTAGATAAAAGAAGATACATATCATGAACTTTTAAAACCAGTTTTAAATTATTCATAGTAATAGAGGTTCATTGTTGAAATTCTCGAAATTTGAAAAAATTATGTATGAAGAAAATAAAAATCATCCTATTTCCTCCATTCAAAGAGAAGTACTCAGTATGTGTTTTAAGTCCATTTTCCCTTCCTTTATTTCATCACCAATCAGCAAAAGTTTATTAAGTACCCTGCTTAGAGACCAGATAATTTACCAAGTTCAAGAACACATCATAGGTACATGGTCAGTAAGTAGTGTTTGTTTCTCAGTAGAAGCTATTTTTTAGAAGCAACATTTTATATGGTAGCGAGGTTCTCAGCAAAGCCTACAAAAGCCCATCAAAAGAATCCCATAATTAAATGACCATGCTGACAACAGCCAGCAGATTTTGGCTTGATTTTGTACGGTTTGAAGCTCTTATAATTTGGGGAGCCAACTTTCAAGATTAAAAAAAGACGAAAGTACAGAATCCCCTTGGAAGAGCTCGTGTAAATGAAGGCCAGGGAACTCAAGCCCCATTTGCTCTTCTGCTCATGAGTGCTGGAATTTCTTTAGGAATTAACTGCTTTGATAAACATGGATCTAATGTGAAAATGTGTTCCTTATGTCACATGGGACACCTCTCCTCCCCTCCCACACAAATGTAGAATTGATGGAGATGGAAACTTCTCCACCAACTCATGCTTTCTTGTACCTGTCCATAGCAGGGGCAGTGGGACTGGGGACTTCTGCAGAAGGGAGGGAAAGTGGGAAGAGGGCAGTGGGAGGGGAGAGAGCAGACTGGTTGGCCAGCAAGGTGCTAAGGAGGCACTTGAGGCATCCATGTGTGCAATGACCAGGCAGCAAGAGTGACTGCAAATCTACTTGCTCAGCACAAGCTAAATCTATTAGACATTTTACGACAGAATGAGTGTCTCTAGCTATTCATAATTATTAAGATGAATATAAGCATACATATATAAAAGAAGGTAAAATATCATTTTTTTCTTGGTCTCATCACCTCTTTGCCCTTTCATACCATCAGAATTTCTGAATTCTTTATCTTTAAACACTCTTAAGTATAATTTTTTTAAAAAGATATTCTTTCCACCCATAAAAGTTACATTTTTAACTTTCAAAGATACCACTATTATCATAAATTTTATCTTTTATTCCTAAAAGTTATAAATACTTGGCCAATGATTCATAACACATCAGTTTGAATTTTTTGTTTCTTACTTTTCTTTTAAACATAGTATTTATGTCCTCTCCCGCCCCTTCAAATTCATTTATTGAAGCCTGAAGCCCTAATCGCCAGTGTGATTTGGAGGTACAACCTTTGGAAGGCAATCAGATTTAGTTAAAGACTTGAGGATGGGTCCTCATGATGGAATTAGTGCCCTTATAAGAACTCTTAATAAATGTAAACTATGTAACGTAATTGCACATACCCTCATATTAATCTGATCTCCCCCCACCCTCCCTGGGAACACAACAAGGAGGCGGCCATCTAAGCCAGGTTCCCACCAAGAACCTGACCATGCCAGCATTATGATCTTGGACTTCCAGACTCCAGAATTATGAGAAATAAATATCTGTTGTTTAAGTCACCCAGCCCATGATACTTTGTTTAAGCAGTTTAAGCAGTTTAAGCAGCATTATGATCTTGGACTTCCAGACTCCAGAATTATGAGAAATAAATATCTGTTGTTTAAGTCACCCAGCCCATGATACTTTGTTTAGCAGTTTAAGCAGAATAAGACATACAGTTTCCCTTTACTATTGATTTAAAAAAGGGGGGAGGGACCATGGAAAAGGTAGGTTAATTTTTCAAAGGTAACTAAATAATATATTATCTTCATATAACATGTCATATCAAACTAAATGAATTAATTTGATGTGGCTTTTTTTTGTTGTTGTTATTGTTGAGATAGAGTCTCACCATGTTGCCCTTGGTGGTAGAGTACTGTGGCGTCACAGCTCACAGCAACCTTAAACTCTTGGGCTTATGTGATTCTCTTGCCTCAGCCTCCCAAGCAGCTGGGACCACAGGCGCCTGCCACAAACCCCCCGTCTATTTTTTGTTGCAGTTGTCATTGTTGTTTTTAGCTGGCCTAGGCTGAGTTTGAACCCTCCACCCTCAGTATATGTGGCTGGCACAGTAACCACTGTGCAGTAAGTGCCAAGCCTGATGTGGTTTATTTTTTAAAGATTTTCTGATACTGTTAATTTTTCTGAATAATCAAGTTAAAAGCAGTTATGGCAGGAAGGTTCAAAAAAAAGTGATTCTAAGATAAATACTACTCTTAAATGTACTTTCTTCATATTTCCTCCATGCAATAGCACTAACATTAATTGTCTGCTGCATGTCAAGCATGGTATTATGTAATTTATAACAAATGTGAACTCACTTCACCCTCCTGACAACACACACAGATACATCCTAATATAATCACCATTCCCATGCAGATGGGGAAACCAAGGCATAGAGGGTGAAGTCATTAGTGCAAGGTCAGGCTGTTGATTCTCACTGGCCTGATGTCAGAGCCCACACTCTTAGCTGTTAGTAATAATTATGTTTTCAATCACCTCTGCTTTTCTGCTTCAGTTTAACTCATCCTTCAAGGGCAGGCTCAAACCCTAATTCCAAAAGGGAGGTCTACCCAAGCCTTTGAGCTTCTTAACTTTTTATGTATCCAGAGTCTTCCTCCTTGCTGAAATTTTAAACCTTTACACTGTTGGGAATTCTTCCATGTCTCTTTTGTTAGTTTTATGGTAAAGATAAGTAGCTAAAGGCTTGAGAATGAATAATACGTGTGTGCCTGAATGTGTGTGTGTGTGTGTGTGTGTGTGTAAGCACATGTTAGAATGTTTAAATCTTTGGGGGGGAGGTGGAGCTCAGTGACTCATGCCTATAATTGTAGCACTCAGGGAGGCCAAGGCAGGTGGATTGCCTCAGCTCAGGAGTTTGAGACCAGCCTGGGCAAGAGGGAGACCTTGTTTCTAAAACTAGCCGGGTGTTGTGGCGGCACCTGTAGTTCCAGCTACTCCGGAGGCTGAGGCAAGAGGATCCCTTGAGCCCGAGAGTTTCATGCCATAGCACTCTACTGGAAACAAGAAAGTGTGACTCTGTCTTGGAAAAAATTTTTTGTTGTTGGAGGAGTTCCACAATACACACATAGGTAAAATATCCAATGAGCAGCAGAGAACTGAAGGCTGTTTATACATTTTAATGATAATGATGCCGCAGCTCCTTCTGAATGGTTGGTGGCTAAATCAGACCAGGGAGTTTAAAGTGAATGCTAACAACTTGCTAATAGTTCTAATTGGTCTTTCACTGATGCATGAATTACTCTGAGTAACCAGCTGTGCTAGATCTGAAAAATAATGGCTTTTACTTTCACCTATTTATTTTTTCCTTGGGTTTCTCTGAGGGCATGTGTTTTTGTTTTTGTCTTTTTAATCTAATTTTTAAGCGTTGGGTAGATAGAAAATGAAAGCATGAAACGTCATCCCTTGAAGCAGGGAGTGATAAGAACCAATCACCAGAGAGAGACTCAGAATGAAGCTGAGAGTAGGTCAAGGTGCTTCCTCCCCTGGCTTCTTGTTCCATGGCTCTGCTGTGCCCAGACATTGGAAGTTAGCTTCCTAGCATGGAGTTCTTTTCTCCCAAGTCACAGGACAGACAGCTCCACCACTGTGGGTGCAACCAGTGAATCCTCAGATGCTCAGTCATTTGGGTCTACTTAGAGCAGGGGTCCTCAAACCGCAGCCCGCAGGCCACATGAGGCAGTGTGATTGTAGTTGTTCCCGTTTTGTTTTTTTATTTCAAAATAAGATATGTGCCGTGTGCATAGGAATTTGTTCATAGTTGTTGTTGCTGTTTTTTTTAACTATAGTCTGGCCCTCCAACGGTCTGAGGGGCAGTGAATTGGCCCCCTGTTTAAAAAGTTTAAGGACACCTGGCTTAGAGTATTGCTCTGCTGATAGCTTATATATAATAATATTGCCATTTCACGTGCTGTTCTTGTCCTGCCAATCAATTGTAAGCTATATGGTAACAAGAAGCCTTGCTGCTCCTACAGGGCTCAGGCTCAGTACACCCTTAGGGTCTGATGGATCAATCAAATAAGTCACTCTGGTGGAGATGGAAATCAAATACCGACACTTAGAAATCTTGGCATCTGTGTGACACAGCAAGAAGAATGCAGCTAAAAGAAAGAAAAGGAAAGAAATTGACAGAAAGAGAGAGAGAACAGAAAAACAAAACCACACTACTTTTTATCTCTGGCTCAGCTTTACCTCTTGGAAAAGGCCCTCTCCTTTCTCTACTCCTTTTCAGTAAAGTTTCAGGTCTCTTCACTGTAATTAAACACAGACCCTTAAAACATCTAAGTCATTACCATAGATTACGCTGCAGCTTTTGAAAATAGTTCTCATAGTATGAGCTGACTTCAGATACAATTTTTGAGAATTAAATAATTGAGTGATGGGAAAGAACTACCACCAAAATATTGATTTCAGATTGTGTTCTTTTTTTTTTTTTTTTTTTTAGAGACAGAGTCTCACCTTGTTACCCTGGGTAGAGTGCTGTGGCATCACAGCTCACAGCAACCTCCAGCTCTTGGGCTTAGACGATTCTCTTGCCTCAGCCTCCCAAGTAGCTGGGACTACAGGCGCCTGCCACAGTGCCCGGCTATTTTTCTGTTGCAGTTTGGCTGGGGCGAGGTTTGAACTCGCCACCCTGGGTATATGGGGCTGGGGCCCTACTCACTGAGCCACAGGAGCCGCCCTCAGGTTATATTCTTAAAAGGACAAAGGAAGGAAAATCCCAAAACAAAGAATTTCAAATAATTCTTGGGAAGTTTTCTAAACTTTCTTGCATGTTTTGACTGATCTAAGCCTCCCAACAACACTATGAAGATGTTGCTACCATCATCTCTATTTTCTAGGAGGGTAGATAAGTAGGCCAAAGCCAAGGCTACCCAGCTAATAGGGACAGAGCTGGGATTTGATCTTAGGCCTAGTATTTTTAATCACTACCCCATTCCAATGGTGGCCTCAAATCTTTGTGACTCTGGGTGCAGAACAGAACAAGTTCATCTCCTGGAATCTGCTCAATGGTTCATATCTTCAGTACACTTTCCACCTTCTCTTTATTACCCATGGGGGACTGGAACAAGGAAAAAGAGATTAATACTCTTGGACCGTGCCACCAGCTGGCTAATCCAAAGCTGCCTCTCAATCTCTTAGCCAGAAAACTATTAAGCAAGGTAGGAGATTGTACAGCAAAGGTAGCTAGTAGATTTGGGAGAAAATAGCATTTTCATACTTCGGCACTCAGGCTAATTAGATCAGCATAACTCTGTTAATGAAGAAAAGTTTTGCCTTATTCAAAACGCCAAGTGTCAATGAAAAGTTTTAAGGTAAACACTTGAAATGCTTTCACCAATTTGAAATAGTGGTTTTACTAGCTTCCTCCTCCATTCCTCTTTGTCTAGTCCTGCAACCACAGCTCAGGCTCAAACCTTCTTTCCCAGTCACCTTGACTTTAGGCTCTGTGCTTGCAATTCATCCTTTTTGTTGTCAGAGTCCTTTCACTAAAGCACAGATCTGTTCTGGCTTCAAAGGCTCCAGCTCTTTGAAGAATCCAGAAACCTTTCACAATTTGACTCCTGCCTACCTTTTCAGACTGATCTCCAGTTTGAAACACTAACTGGGTGAATGACCTGTCATCTGGCTGCCTTGCTGGTTCCTGTCCATATTCAGCTGACTTCTACTCCCGGGCCCTTGGACCTGTTCTTCCCTCTGTGTAGACTACTCAAACCCCTACCCATCTCAGCCAATCCTGCTCTCTCCCTGCCACTCTCCAGCTCTGTGGCCCTGAGGAAGTCACCTCCATCTCTCCAAGGCAGAATGCAACTATGCAAAGGGAGGATTAGCAATGCAGGCCTGGCATTCTGCACCTTTACAGAACAGAGATGGGTGCTTTGTAAATGAATAGTGTATCAACCGCTGTTCTTTGTAGGCTCACATGCTATTTCCATTTCTAAAATTTCCCTTGTCAGAATTGAGCTCTTCCTCTCTCACCTCCTATAAAAGTTTGGGGGGGTTATAAGAAAGCTTTAGAAATTTGGTTTATTTATTATAGTAGTTAACGAATCCTGACTAATTTAAGGCATGTCTGTATTTTGTAAATGGCTCAATTCAATGTGCATAGTATATTCACACTACTGTGAAACCATCATCATGAATTCTGGAATATTTTTATCACTTCAAAAAACAGGAGGGTTCCCACTTCTCCACGTCCTCACACACATTTTTATTGCCGTCTTTTCTAGCTGTCCTGGTGGATGTGAAAAGGTATCTCATTATAGTTTTCCTGCGCATGTCCCTAATGACTAATCACATTGAGCTTTTTTTTTTTTTATGAGCTCCATTATAGAACTTTGCTAATAGTTTCATAATGGCAGGTGCTATCACTGGCATTTCATACCTATCGCGCGTCCTACCCTCCTTACCTCAAAGCTTTGTAAATAGTGGGCCTTAACCTCTGTTTATTGAGTAAGCTATTTACTCCTGATATCACCCACTAGACATCCTGGTATGAACTGACTATAACAAAGAGAATTTTAAAAGCATGAAGAAAAGCATACAGCAAAAAAAAAATCAAAGAACAGGATCCATATTATTCTAAGAGAGTCCAAGTTATATGTCGAATAATGATTTTCAGCCATTAAAAATGTCCTAGTATCTCTACCACCTGGTCCTCATTCATGGATTTTTTTTTTTCCTTGACTACCTAGGCAGATTCAAAAGAGAGGTATTATTTAAAAATGATAAGTTTTTCGTTTAAAATGAGAAGAAAAAAAGGAATTAAATCAGGGAAAGTAATTTTCAACTCCTGATGGTAATTCAAGTGCAAGGGCTTACCTCCCCCATGTTCCTTCAAAATCTGCTATCAAAGGAACTGAAACAATAGTGGGAAATCTGTAACCATCCTAGACACTCAATTAAGGTGCTGCTATATTCCAGAAAAATCTAAAAAATATGTGTCAGACACTCTCTTTCAGTGAAGTCAGACTCATTTGAAGGAAAAGAAGGGCAACCCTCGATTCATAAAATGCAAAAGAATAATTCAAGTGGCAAGAGAAGGGGGTTTGTGATGGAATCTCACTGCAACCAGGGTCAGAGAGGCTAGAGGTAGAGTGGCCAGGGAAGAAGAAATGGCCACTTGCTAAATCTCTCAGGAAGTGTGCCAAACAGCAAAGCTCACAGTGTGGCAGTGCCAGGTCCAGTTGCCAAGGGGGACTTGTGGCATAGAGGACCCAGGATGGCTAAGTGTGGGTTTATTCACAACAGTGAATTCTATTGAATGGCTCTTCAGTAGGAGACTGCCCGTATGCCAGGGCTGTCTATAGAGACCCAGGAACCCCATGTCCACCTCTTTAGCCTACGTATCTGATATGAACTCGATCCTTTTCTTCACTTAAAAAAATGCATATATTTCAATTAGGCTTTTTAAAAAATTGTATGGAATAGAGGCTTCATCATACTAGCTTGAGTCCAAGGGACCTGGAAGAATTAGTGTAATTACTCCCTGAAGCATCGTGGGAAACAAAGTCCTAGAAATTTAAGAACAGAAAGCCTAGAACAGCCAGGCCTCCTGGACACCCAGGCAAAGGAACCTCAGCAGCCACTAGCCAGCCATTGTGATGTCAGATTGTGACCTTACATAGGTTCCATTAATCAGTGTAGCCCACTGTAAAGAACAGCAATGCTAGTAAGAATGATATTATTATTGGTGAGACATCAAAAATATTCTCATTTATAAAAATACGTATTATTCACAAGTTTGAATGTTTTATTAATAGTAAAAATGTACTGTGGAACATAGCACACAATAGTTCACAGTACTATTACCCACTGCATTTGATAAAAGAGAAATGTTCATCTATAGTATTTACCAATGTAGAAAAATATATAGGCTACATTCTGTCATGACAATGCAATAAAACTGGAGAAGACCAACAAAAGAATTTTTGAAAGCCACAAAAAATTTTAAAACAGTATCATTATGAAAGATAAAAATTCAAATAAATGGGTAAGAATAGATTATGCTGCAGTGCTGGAACATACTCTCAACAATTTATAAAATGCCAAAATTAACTTCCCACCTTGAGTAATACATAAAAATAAATTCCAAATGGCTAACGTATTTGAATCTGCAAAGTAAAGCCACTTTTTTATCCTGTCATGGTAAAAAAATGTGGGAAAAATTTAAATAATCTTGAAGTAGACAAAGTTTATCTAAGGAGAAATTATAAATGAAAAGATTGCTAGTTTTTGAATATGTACAGCAATTATATACCATAAAAACATCATAAACAAAAGTGAAAATAAATGACACACTGGGCTAGCTTTCTTTTTTTTTTTTTTTGAGACAGAGTGTCACTTTGTCACCCTTGCTAGAGTGCCAGGGCATCACAGCTCACAGCAAGTGATTCTCTTGCCTCAGTCTCCCAAGTAGCAGGGAGTACAGGTGCTCGCCACAATGCCCGGCTATTTTTAAAGACAGGAACCCGTGAGCTCAGGCAATCCACCCACCTTGGCCTCCCAGAGTGCTAGGATTATAGGTGCCAGAGCCATCACACCTGGCCCTAATATTTGTAATATGCAGTTATTTGATAGATTAATCGGTTAGTTCACTTAATATGTAAATAATCTTACAAACCAATACAAAAAGAAATCAGTTCAATAGAAAACTGGTCAACGATATGAAGAAATAATTCACAAAATAGGAAATATAAAGTGGAAATATAAAATAAATGAAGAGTTTAATGTTACTAGTAATTAAAGAAAATACATGAAAAAATATAATGCCATTTTCTATCTATTCAATTGACAAAGATTTTTTTTTTTAATTTGATGTTTAGAGTTGAGGAAAGTTTAGGAAAACAAGTACTCTCCTACCCCCATGATAAAGTAATTCATCTATGTATATAAAAAACATAAATTTTATGTCCCTTACCCTAGCGATTACTAGTCTTCTAGGAAATTACCATAAGGAAATAATCAGAGATGCATTCTCATATATACTATGGTAAGGAGTCTTTAATGAAATGGGAAAATTTTTATGACGAGCAAGTAAAATTGTATATATAACATGATCATAGGTATGGTCATAAATAAATTAAAATACACACAAATGTGCTTTGATAATATGACAAAATGTTAATAATGACAATTTCAATGCAGTAAGATTTGGGGTGATAGCTTTTTTTTTTTTGAGACAGAGTTTTTTGAGACTGTTGTGGTGTCACAGCTCACAGCAACCTCAAACTCTTGAGCTCAAGTGATTCTCTTGCCTCTGCCTCCCAAGTAGCTGGGACTACAGGCACCCGCCACAATTTCCTGCTATTTTTCGTTGCAGTTGTCATTGTTGTTTAGCAGGCCTGGGCTGGGCTCCAACCCACCAGCTTTGGTGTATGTGGCTAGTGCCTTACTCACTGAGCTATGGGCGCTGAGCCAGGGTGATAGCTTTTTGAAATATATTTTCTCTACTTTTAAAAGTTTTTACAAAAAGCACATTTAACTTTTGTAGTCAGGGAAAATGTTTACTGAAAAGGGGTCCACTCTTATAAGAATCCCTAAAAACAATTAGAAAAACATAGCTATTGGCAGGAAGAGAGGTTTTTAGTTCAAACCCCTATTCTGCTCACTGTTAACTCATTCGGTGCTTCAGCTTATACTGTCATTGATATATGTGGGGGTTGCTCTTTGTTCTTTAAGTACATATATATTAGAGTTTTTAGAGGAGTGTCATACAAATAAGTCTTTGCTCTCTTGCAGGAAATATTCTGGCCATGTTTCTTCTAGATTGACTAACAGGCTGTTTAGGTACCAGAGATGGCTTTGCCAGCAGCCACAAGAATACACCTGCAGACCTCTAAGTAGGAAGAATACGAGTGACTCAGGGCCCTGCCACTGCACTCTGAAACCCATCCGTGTGCTCATGCGGAGGCCACACTTCCAGTGGCTGCTCCCAGCTGATGAGCAGGTGCAGCAGGCGCGACACAGATCATTCCTGGGAGAAGCCTTGCTTTGCCCCCCGGGTCTGTCCTGTGCTTTGCTGAATGTTCCTTAGACTGCACGGCAGCCTGGGTCCCTTTCACACACTTTCTCTCCCCCCTTCTTCAGTAAAGCTCAGACTTGCTCTCCCAGACGTCTCTGGATTCTTCCCTATTTTCTCCCCCACAAGTATTTCCCCTAATAAAATCCTTGCACATTGAATCCCTTCTTGGCATTTGCTTCTCGGAGGACCCAGACACACAAAACTCCGGGCGCTCTTCAAATCCTAAACCTTGGATTTAGCTCCCCCTCTCCCTTCTCTCTGCCTCACCATCATCTTTACCAAGGAGTGTCAGCTAAAACAGGAGAAAAAGGTAAGCATGGATTAAAGGACAGATGTCCCGTTCTAGTTCCAGATTTTATGAGGCAAACACACAAATCTAGTCGCATTTCAGCTATTCAAATTCACGTTCCATTCCTATTAGGGCACACATTTCATCCCAACTTCTGGAGGTTTTGATACACTTCTAGTACACACAGATTCACCAACCAGACCAGTGCTATCCTAGAGAAATATAATGTGAACTAGGTATGTAATTTTAAATTTTCTAATAGCTACACTGGAAAATAAAAAGAAACTAGTAAAATTAGTTTTGTCTGGGGGCAAGACACGATTGCAAGAGGGACTTTGCCTAACAAATGCAATCAGTGTCACCTGGTTTCTTGTACCCTCAATGAATCCCCAATAATTAAAAAAAAAAAAAAAGAATAGATTGCATTTAGCCCAATATATCAAATTACACTATCATTTCAACCCGGAATCAGTGTGAAAGTTATTAATTATATATTTTACTCACTTTTGCAGTATGTCTTTGAAATTCAGTATGTTTTTACACTTTCCACACATCTCCACTCAGACTCACTATATTTCAAATGCTCAGTATCCCCATGTGGCTACAGGATGTCATACTGGGTGGCACGGAACTAGATGGTAATGTGCCTTGAGTTTTTTCCAAATTTTGGGGTTTTCTTTTCTTTTCTTTCTTACCTTTTCTCTTTTCTTTCCTTTTCCCTTCCCTTCCCTCCAACTCCCTTCCCTTCTCTTCTTTCCTTTTCTTTCTGGACAGAGTCTTACTCTGTTACCCAAGCTAGAGAGTGGTATGGCCTCACCCTAGCTCATAACAACCTCAAACTCTTGGGTTCAGTGGGATTATAGGTTTTATTATTTTATTTTATTTTATTTCATTTCATTTTATTGATACCGAGTCTCACTGTCTCCCTGGGTAGAGTGCTGTGGCGTCACAGCTCACAGCAACCTTAACTCTTGGGCTTAAGTGATTCTCTTGCCTCAGCCCGAGTAGCTGGGACCACAGGGGTCCACCACAATGCCCGGCTATTTTTTGGTTGCAGTTGTCAATGTTGTTTGGCAGGCCCGGGCTGGGTTCGAACCCGTCAGCTCCGGTGTATGTGGCTGGAGCTCTAGCCACTGAGCTACAGGCGCCGAGCCTCCTGGGTTCTAGTGATCCACCTGTTTTATCCTCTCAAATAGCTGGGACAACAAGTGCCTACCACAATTCCCAGCTAATTTTTCTATTTTTAGTAGAAACAGGATCTTAATCTTGCTTAGGCTGGTCTTGAACTCCTGAGCTCAAGGGATCCTCCTGCCTTGCCCTCCCAGAGTGCTGGGATTACAGGTGTGAGCCATCGCACCAACCAAGGAATTTTCTCAATTTTTTGAAATTTTCCGAATTTTTTTTATTAGGAGAGAAAGTGGAAGGACTGTAAGGGACATTTAGTAGGTGCTACTGAATACTTCTTAATCGGTTATCTGTTCACAAAATGGTGTGGGATGTGTATGATGTAAGTGTCCCTCCTTCACGTAAAGTTGACCTGATTCCTGTAAGGTTTTGGAAGTGATATGGCAGGCTCAGTTCTAGGTGACCATTTGTCATCTGAGGAGGTGAAGCTCACGTGCTTTACCAAGAGAGGTGGCGATCTGGATTTTTACAAGGAACCTTTCAATTTTTAATGTCAGCAATTAATTCCAATGTAAAAAGTGTATGGGCTAGTGCTAGCTTATGGCACGCACACGTGTGAGACTAGCATCCTCCTCTGTCTGTGACCCCTTTGAAGGCTGGCCAAGCTAATTGGTGTAAGACAGTTAAACAAACAAACAAAAAATCATGACATTATCCTTTCACCTTTTGAGGGGGGAGACAGGGACAGTGTCACATGTTATTAGAGGTTCAGGTTAGGCTATTTCAGAAACATTAAAATCCTCTGGCTTTAGACCGGGATTTCTTTATCTCTCTCTCTACACACACACACACACACACACACACACACACACGCCCATGTGCGAGCCTCTCCTTCATGTCTCTCTGGAAACATAACTAGATGGGACACAACACCTTTCAGTGCTTAACATCACCACGGCTGCCTGAACCCATGGGGCAGAAATGTGACAATGTTAAAGTCCTTTCCACTCCCAGCCACAGAAGGGCTGGGACCTTTTGTTGGCATACAGCCTGCGGGGGAGTCACCTTGAGAAGCACCATCGGTGCAGGTCAGCTGCAACCCACTTTTGCCTGTTTTAGCTTGAGGTTCAGAGTAGCCAGCAAGCTGGTATTTGGCACCAGAAACATTCTGGATGCAATCCTGAGTGCCCTCCAGGGTGACTACCACATTCCTGTGGGTGAGGGGTACGACGCTGATTCCAGCTGTTGATTCCAGCTGATTCTGTAGCTCTGGGCTCAAAGTGAGCACAGTTACCCCTCCTCTGAAGACAGACAAAATACAGTGGCACACTTCTGTGAAGAGTGCTGGAAACGATGCTCCCTTCACCTGGGACTGGCCTGCTCTGTCCTCTCAGATCTAAGAGGAAGAGGGCGTAGAGCTAATCAACTGAAGACTAAACCCTGGGTTTTTGGATTCTTCCTTCATGTTGTCCAGGCAGAGGGTAGTGACCTGTACATACCGTCTTCACCACTGCCCTACTGAGTTTCCTCACTGCCGTTGTATATGGATGGGGAAGAGCAACCACCACAACTCACATGCACTGCAGCTCTCTGCCTGCCAGGCACAGAACTATGTGACTTGAATTATTTCCATTTGATCGTTGAGGAAGGTGCTAGTGTACCCATTTAACAGATGGGGCTATGAAGGCTCAGAAGTTTAAGTCACTTATTCAAAGTCCCAAAACTCATAAGTAGCAATCCAGATTTGAACTTGGGTTGTTTTTTCTTCTTTTCCTTAAGATTTGTTTATTATTCCACACCCTTCCTAGAAGTATCGGAGGTTGGTATTGTCAGCAGCAATAAATCATGGAAGATAGTTTTATAAGAACTGATTCTAGTGGCAAGTGAGGCGGGGAAGGAGGGTTGAGGACAGGGGCATCTAATCTGTACTACTACAGGAGTCAATATACCTAGACTAGTCTGTGTTAAAGTCTAATTCAATTTAGAGTATTAACTACAAATTAAGGTAATATTTTCCTGGGTTGTCCAATCTTGGAATCATCAATTATTTCTCCCCTTTCCATACCAGTTCACTGGGCCAGAACTTGATCTCCTTACACTCGCCCCTCTTTTCTGCTCTTCCTACCCCTTGGCTCAGATCCTCATCATCTCTTTCTGAATACCAAGGAGTTTCCCAATACTTCTTCCTCTGCACTGTCACTAGACTCCTAAATAAGTCTTCCTTTCCATTCCTTCTCTGTTTGTTCCGGCTCAGACCCTACCATCCCTTGCCTGGCCTTTGTGGCAATCTCCCCTGTCTCCCTGGCCCTGGCCTTGCCCCATTCAAACCTACCCCCTTCTCCCCCCCAATCTTCGCTTAAGATCACCAAAGGACACTATCAACAAAGTAAAAAGGGAACACACAGAATGGGAGGAAAAATGTGCAAATCATGTATCTGATAAGCAATTAATACTAGGTAACTATAAAGAACTCCTATAACTCAAGAACAAAGAAGCAACCATCCCAATTTAAAATGGGTGAAGGACTTTGGATATTTCTCTAAAGAAGATTCACAAATACCCACAAACACCTGAAAGAAATGCTCAACATCAGTTAATAAGTTGGGAAATGCAAATTAAAACCACAGTGGGATACTGCTTTGCATAGAAGTGCTGCTGTTAACCCCACCCCCACCCCCAGGAAAAAACCAAACTAAAATAACAAGTGTTGACAAGGATATGGAGAAATTGGCACCCTTGTGCCTTGGCTGTGGAAATGTAGAATGGTGTAGCTCCTCTGTAAAATAGCTTGACTATTCCTCAGAAAGTTAAATGTAGAATTACCATACAACTTACCTATTCCATGACTGGGTATATGCTACTGAACATTGAAAGCAGGGACTCAAACAGAGATGGAGTCCAAATGTTCATAGCAGCATTAGTCACAATAGCCAAAATCTGGAAACAACCCAAATGTTTATCAACAGATAAATGCATAAACAAAAAGTGGAATATATACAATGAAACATTATTCAGCCTTTAAAAAGAATGAAATTCTTATGCACGCTACAAATGGATGAACCTCAAAAGCATTATTCCAAGCCAGACTCTAAAGGACAGATATTGTATAATTCCTCTCATAGGAGGTACCTAGAATAGGCAAATTCATACAGACAGAAAGTAGAATAGTGGTTACAGGAGGCTGAGGGTTGGGGAGAGAGAAGAATGAAGATGTGATGTTTAACGAGTAAAACTTCCGTTTGGGATGATGAGAAGGTTCTGGAAATGGCTAGTGGTGATGATTGCACAACATTGTGAATGTACTTAATGCCACCGAATTGCATAAATTTGCGTAAAACTAGTTCAAATGATCAATTGCATTGCATTTTGCCGTAATAAAAAAAAAAAAAAGGATAAAATCCAGACGGCTGTCAACAGGATAAAATCCAGACGGCTTAGATTGGCTAATAAGGCCTTTCATAACCTCACCTCCAGCTTCAGTTCTCAACTCTCCCTGTTGGTCCCTTTGCAGTCCCGCCGTGATACCACTCTTGAACTATTCCTCTTTCACCACGGCATCCCATGCCTCATCCTTCCTTCAACTCTCAGTCGCAACTCCTCCCCCAGGAAGAACCCCAAGCCACTCCTTGCCTCCTGCTGAACCCAGCACCTTCCATCTTGCTTTCTGTGCAGACTATTACTCATCCCTCAGACCAGCGCCCCGTGAAGCCCTACTTCCCTTTGTCCCCAGGGTTGCTGCCCCCAGCATGATGGTCCTGAATCTCTCAATGTTCTTTTCTGTGTGTAGCAGCTGTTATTCCAGCTCTGCGTCTCTCACTGGTCTGAGAGTTTCCCAGGGGAGGACATCACAGCACCCCAGCATGTGGAGCACAAGGCTCACCAGAACCCCTTGCTGGATAAATGAATAGCTATGAATGGTCCAATGCTTTTAAATTTGGACATGGGAAGAAAAGGCCTTTGTTCTCTGAGAAGTGGAAGAGAAACTACTGTGCTTTTCTCACTAAAGCCCATAGTGTTCTTATTTCTACCCTATTAAGAACTCTTAAGGACATCCATGCTTTGATTTCAGTTTTGGTTGGTTCGTTTTCTTTCAATTTTAAGGATATAATATGAACAGCATAATTAGCTGTCATTACTTCTTGCTTAAAGAAGAAGAAAAATTATTTCAAAAAATTATTTCAAAAAAGGCAATAACTTTTAATAACTTCCAGAAAATGTGATTTTTCTTTTTCTTGAGACAGAGTCTCAGGCTGTCACCCTGGGTAGAGTGCCATGGTGTCATAGCTCATGGCAACCTCAAACTCCTGAGCTCCAGTGATCCTCTTGCCTCAGTGTTTCAGTTTTTAGTAGAGACGGGGTCTTGCTTTTGCTCAGGCATCTCGAACTCATGAGGTCAAGCGCGATCCACCCACCTCGGCCTCCAAAGTGCTAAGATTACAGGCATGAGCCACTGCCTGGCCAAAAATGTGATTCTTTAGAAAGTGATATTTCTCTCAAATCATGGAACTTTCCTTTCCCTAATGCCATTCACACATTTATTGCAGTGTATTAGCTAATCTCTACCTTCCTAACATAAATTACTATATCATTACTCACTACTTTTCTGCTGCCTCTACCATTGTCAAATGTTTACCTGAGATAAATTCATTCTTAAACATAAACTTCCAGGAAAGTCTAACACAGACAGAAAGGATAATTCTGAACGCTTGTTATTCCAGGCACTGCCTTCATTATGCTACTTAAGCCGCCTGTCTAGGTGGCTAGGAATGTGGTAACAAAGTACCACGAACACAGTGGCTTAAACTGCAGAGATTCACTGTCTTACAGTGCTCAGAGGTTAAAAAAGACCAAGTTGAAGCTGCTGGCAGGGTTGGTATGGGCCCTTCCAAACTCTATGAGGAGAAATGTGTGCCATGCCTCCTCCTGGCTGGTGGCTTGTAAAAATATAACTCTTATGTGGGGGCCTCCCTCTGCGAGCGTCTGTCTCTAAATTTTCCTTTTTGTTAAGAACACCAGTTAAGGCCTAGCACAGTGGCTCATGCCTGTAATTCTAGCACTGTGGGAGGCCAAGGCTGGTGGATTGTTTGAGCTCACAAGTTCAAGTAGAGACCCCCATCTCTACTAAGAATAGAAAAACTGAGGCAAGAGGATTGCTTGAGCCCAAGAGTTGGAGGTTGCTGTGAGCTATGATGCCACGGTACTAGCTTGAGACTATCTCAAAAAAAAAGAACACCAGTCATACTGAAGGAGGGTGGACATACAGAAATAGGGTAATTCATTACATCATCGAGATCCTATTTCCAAGTAAGGTCACATGCTGAGGTGCTGAGCATTAGGACTTCAACAGACGAACTTGGGGAGAAGGCATTATTCAATCCATAATGTCACTTCATTTAACCTCCCCAACAGCCCATTGAAAATTTTCTTGTTATCCCCATTTACAAAGGATGAAATTGAGCTCAGTGAGGTAAAGTAACTCATATAAACTAGAGTGACCAGTGAGCAACAAGAAGGGTTGAGAAGCATGGTCTTTCTGACCCCAAACCCTTCCCATGATGTAAGCAAAATGTCTTTATTTAAGTCCCTGGATTCGTTCTTCTAGACTTAGTAAATATCTGTCACCTGATTAAGTCTGGGCCTTTTCACTATTGCATGATAATTTAGTTCCATTTCAAAATATTTACTGAGTCCTACTACTGTAAGGATTTCAGGCCCTGGGGTTCAAAGACAACTTGAAACATAGACCAGGCTTCAAGGCACTTAAAATTTAATGGAAGAGACAGACATATAAACTAGTTACTATTTCATAAGGAAACATTAAGTAAGCGTTAGGTAGAGATCCAAGCAACTCTGCTGTGGAGAAATTAATACTAACATTGGGATTCAGCCAATAATTTTTCTATTCTCACAGGGATGACTAGAGACAGGAGGAAGCACATTTAATGCACATTTTCCCCTTGCGCTTGTGTACTCTTACCATTCGTGGGATTATTGCAGAAGTACTTTCCACTGAAGAATTAATTTCCAAAGCAGAATTAGCTTCCGAGAAGCCCCGTCTCAGCGTGACACCCCTTTCTCTCCTCTGAGGTCATTCAATCTCTCACAGCGAGAAGGATCTGTTTCTTGAGACATTTAATCTTAACATGAAGCAGCCTCCCTTCTCTGAGACAGATGATGAAGTTACCACAAGAAAGCAGGAGGACGTTTCCTTCTGTGCCCACACTCACCCTGAATATTACAAATCTGCCCTTCTCCGGGAAAAGGCACACAGGAAGACGAACAAAGCTGATCTTTTCTCTACCCCAGCTACCAAAGTCAGTCTGCAGGGTGAAATATTTTCCAACAACGGCATTTCTTCAAAGCAGCGTTATATACAGTCCTGCGCCTTTGAAGTTGTCCAATAAACTAGTTACTATAGAACTGACACAACTGTATAACCCTCTCAAAATTCACACATGCGTGCAGATACCCCAGTGCATCAGAGACTCGGAAGAAATGGGGATGCAATTCTTCAGGCTTCAGAGAAAAATCTTACAGACATGAAAATAACTGTTTTAAAAATATTCATAGGATTAGATCACTTAGATCTCAAAACTTCCAGAGAGAGTGAGCATGAGAATTAGAGCAAGAGAAAGAGAGGGCACTTCATTCTTAAGGAATTCTACAATATGTTTCATTCTTTGGTTGCTAACTAGATTGGCAGAAAAAGACTAGTTAGTATTTTAGTTTCTATCTCCAAAATAGAGCCATAAATATCTTCAAGTTCTCTAAAACCTCCTTGAAAATAACTTCACTCATGCCTTGATACACCGTTTATTGAAGGCCTATAATGTGTGAAGCCCTGGGCATATAGAAAAGCTTTTGAGGAGCTCAGCCTAGCGGTGATAGTGATGTCAATGTCAATGTTAACAACAAACAGATAATAAAAATGCTAGCACCAGCACAGGGAGGCCTGTCTTTTGCTGTATCAATGTCTGGTGTGGGTGGGACTGTCTTTCTGTTTTAGGCTGATTTACTGTCAGAGTTAATGGCTCAATCAGGTCTTCTTGAATAAGAGTGATAGATATGAAAGTACTCAATGAGACCTAGTTATTTGGTGGAGAAAAGCTATGTCCACAAGGGAGAAAACTAAGAAAAGAATGAGTAAAAAAACTTTCTCTCAACAACAACAACAAAAAGCCCCCCAGCCCTAATATATATTGTTCTTCAAGTAGTCAGACTAACTCTTACAGGAGATCCCTTCCCATTTGGTTGTATAGCTAACAGATGTATTAGGTTGCTTTTGGCTGTTAGAACAAAAAAATCCACCAGGTGTGGCTTAGATGAGAAGGACATTCATTTATTGCAAACAGGAGAATTTATTAATATAGTGGGATGCAAAATTAACAGGTGAGTATCCATAGCTTTCACACTTACAAACAGAAAAGGCAAACCAAAGAAATGACCTAATTTGCAATGTTAGCAAAAAGGATGAAATGCATAAGATACAACAAAATGCATTAATGTTGAGGAAACAAAAGGAGTCTTAAATGTAAAATATGCCTTGTTCTTGGAGGATAAAAACAATTATTACGGCCAGGCACGATGGTTCCCGCCTAGGATCCTAACACTCTGAGAGGTTGAGGTGGGTGGATTGCCTGAGCTCAGGAGTTTGAGACTAACCTGAGCAAGACCCCATCTCTACTAAAAATAGAAAAACTAGCTGGTATGGTGGCACATCTGTGCAGTCCCAGCTACTTGAGAGGCTGAGGAAAGAGAATTGCTCAAGATCAAGAGTTTGAGGTTGCTGTTAGCTATGACGCCATAGCATTTTACCCAGGGAAAGAGAGAGAAATTCTGTCTCAAAAAAAAGAACATTTATTATCTGACATAACACTAATGTCTTGGGGTCAGGTGGTTTGGAGGGTGTTTGATTAAGCAGCTTAAAATGTTCATTGGGGATTCAGATTAGTCCCATCTGTGATGGTTAATTTTTATGTCAACTTGACTGGTTAGAGGATACCCAGATACATGGATAAACATTACTCTTGGGTGTATCTATGAGGGTTTTTCTGGAAGAGATTACTATTTGAATCAGTGCAACTGAGTGCAAAGATCCTTCTCCCCAGCATGAGCAGGAATCTATTGGGTACCGGACAGAATAGAACAAAGGATGGACGAAGGGTGAATTCTCTCTCACTGCTTGGTTTGAGACATCCATCTGCTCCTGCCCTCTGACATTGGAGCTCCTGGTTTTCATTCTTTCAGACTCTGAGACATACACCAACAGCCCTTGGTTCCAGGTCTTCTGCCTTAGACTGGGATTATATCACTAGTTTCCTGCAGGCAAATGCACTGTGTGAGCTAATTCTCATGATAAATCTCTTCTTTCTTTTATACCTGTACATAGACTATTGGTTCTCTGGAGAACCTGAGTAATACACCATCTTTCTATTGCACCAGCCTCACTGTGTTGGCCTCTGGCTCCAGACATATACCCTCATGGTTGCAAGATGTCTACAACAGCTCTAAGCATCACGTCTTCACAAAACTACGTCCATTGGCCCAAGAAGAAACATCTTTGCATTCGTTTTGAATAGCAAAGAGAACTTTCCAGACTTCTCCTGAGATCGCATTGGCCAGAATTCTGGGTCACAGGCTTGTTCCTAAAACAATCCCTGAAAAAGGAAATGGAATCACCATGATTTGTTTAATCCTCAAGATTCATCCAAGCCCTGGGGCTAGAGAGGAGGCCTGCCTCCCCTGGAGAATATGGCGGTCTGATTCCTGAGCAAAAGGCAGATATTTATAACAAAGAAGATGGGGCAAGAGTTGGTGGGAGGAAGGAATGAATATAAAGTGGTCAACCAGAGGGTATGCAGTCACAAAGCGGAAGCACCTCCAGGCAAGGAGCAATTCCAAGGAAGGGATCCTTCTCTGATGACCACTGGGCTTGACCTTGCTCCACAGAAGAGCTTCTCTTACAGGAATGAGTTTTGCTGATCTTTAGGATAGCTGCTACGGACACACTGTGCCGTATATTCTGCTGGTTCATATTACACCACCTTGACCTGAAGCCAAATTATGCATAAGAGTTCTAAAATGGTTTATGGCTAGGGCAGGCTGGCTGATGTCATTTGTCAAATGTGGTACTCTAGAATTATCTTACCAGTCTGAAACCATACGAAGGCTTTTCCGCAGAATATTTACCGGAAAAATATGCTTTTAGAACAAGAATGAAACACCCTACAACTTAACTCCATGTTTAACCTTAGTGAAAAGGGAAAATTTGAGTGGTACTTCTTGAGTTGGTCCTTCCTTATAAAACTAAAATTATGAGTTTCTTTGAAATGGAGAAATTCAGTTTCTATATGCAAGTTACTTAGAGATAGATGGAACCCTATAAATATCCTTTAAAAATTTTTTTCAGTATACCTAACATACTGCTTTATATAGTTCCCAATAGCTATCTTTCAAATAATTGATCATAGTGAGATTCCTTCAAGAAATTATCAAAATAAAAGACTCTCAAGTTTTGTATACAGTGGCAATATTATTAGCACTAAATCTTTCTTTGAGATGCAAAAGCTGTCTCTAAAATTTGTACCAACTGTTCTCAACTGTGGCCGCACATAGAACCACCTGCAGAGCTTTGAACAGCCTTGGTCCCCGCCCTCCCCCGCCCCCGCCCAGGGTTTCTGATTTGGTGGAGGATGAAGCTTGGGTATTAAAATGTTTTAAGGCTCTCCAGGTGATTCTTAATGCAAGCCCAGTTGACCACCTGCATCTAAGTAATTTGGGGGCATATTACAACACAGATTGCTAGGCCCAATTTTAGATTTCTAATTCAGTAGTTTGGGGATAGGGCCTAAGAATCTGCATTTTTAATGAGTTTTTCAAAAGATGTTGATGCCACTGTTGAGGGAACCATACTTTGAGAATGCCTGCTCTACAGCAGGATTCAGCAGATTATAGGTGATGGGTCCACTCTAGCTGGAGGCTTGTTTTTTACAGCTCATGAGCTAAAAATTGTACATTTGAAAGGGGTTCTAAAGAAACACAAATAAAAGAGCAACAATAGCAAAGCTAAAGAAGAACATGTAACAGAGATATAATGGCTTGCAAAACCCAAAAATGTCTAATACCTGGCCTTTTACAAAAAATGTTGCTGCCCTTTGCTGTAGAGGCTCATGGGTCTGATAGAAAATGTAAGGTTCTTAAAGAAGAAGAGAAAAGACTTTGGTGGAAATTTATTCTGATAAACATGGGGGAAACTCTAAACATGGCTGAGATTTATTAAACCCTTACTATGTACCAGGGGAGTGGCATAATTTCAATTTAATCTTGACAACAATATATATAGAGTAGTTATTACACTCCCCTAGACCAGAAAACTGAGGTTCAAGAGACATTAACTTGCTAGTATATAAAGCTGGTAAAGTGATAGAATATGAGAAAGATGTCTACAAACCACATCATGTCCCAGGAGAAACTTTGAATTCTGTTTAGAAGTAGCTGTAAGTCCCAGAGTGAGTCTAAAATTATAATAAACATCTAAAAACATCTACTTTTTTCAGTGGTCCAATTCAATTTGTTATTGAACAATTGTGTTTCGGGTACTGTGCTACAAAAACAAAACAAAACAAACAAGCAAACAAAATCCCCTACCCAAACCCCATGAAATATTATCCCTGCCCTCAAGGAACTTAAAGTCTAGAGAGAGAAACTGACATGGGAAGAAGCCCATACAAAGTCAGGTGGGGGCTTGACGGAGAGAGTCATCAGGCAAGGCTTCCCTGAGAAGAGGGCCCTTTAAGGATGATTGTAATTGTCCAGTTAGACAAGGCCTGGGAACATTTCCTAGCAGAGCTAACGTACAGCATCAATATTCCTATACAGACAGGTCTCTGATGAAAGGATTTTTCTACCTTGAAGAGTCTTCCAGGATTCCCGTAGAACTTAGGGCTCGATTTCACATCAGCCTCTGGCTGAGCAAGTAAGAGACAGCTAGGCTGCTGAGAGAGAAGATGCTTCTGTTCAGCCAGGAACCTCAGCAGTTAGTGTATGAAGTAAATGTTGGTCCAATTTCAGTGAAACAAGAACCTTCCAATTCTATGTCATGGTTTTGTGTGGTCATTTGCAAGCAAAGTTATTACAAGAAAGGTTTACTTAAGTTAATGCCTGGTCTGTTGATAGAGTTGTAAGAGAATATGTAATGATGATACAAGGATTGGGTTTCATACAGCCACTTTGGGCTGGGACAATCTGAAACCATCATTTGGTATGAGCATGATTTGCCAGGCCGAGCTGAGGAAGCAGGAGAGAACGCTTACCGATCTCCTAGTTCAAAAGACTAATATTTTCACTTCTCATTTGAATTCATTTTTAAGAGTCAAGGTTTAGATGAAACCATTATGCAATGAACATCTTTCTGATTGCCCAGCACTATACTGTGTTCTGAGGCTACAGGGATGAGTAAAACAGAGGCTGTGTACAAGGAACTCCCAGGGCTGCTGGGGATAGGGGTGAGGGTGATGATTGGGGGGTAAATATATGAAGATATGATTTCAGCACAACTTAGTAAATGTGGAGGTCAAGTCAGGACAACACAAGGACCTGGAAGAGGGGGATTAAGGACGTTTCTAGGGAACACGTATAGAGCAGGACATTTGCTTCTGAAGTCTATAGTGACACGTCTCTGATGGTGACACTTTTGTTATTTGTAACAGACTTTTTTTTTTTTTTTTTAACTGCAAAACACATGTGACTCATTAGGTTTGACCTGGATTCTTGTAATTTTGGTATAGTTTAAAGGAATTCTCCTCCATCCCTGTAGTCTACCTGCCCGTGGGGAGGTAAGTTGAGAACCTTACAGCACAGTGTAATACCAAATCACAGAGCAGAGAATGTACTGGCTTAAAACACAACTAGAGAAGCTGAATGCTTCCATGAAAACATTCTAGAATCTGCCCTTTAGGTCAGGAATTCCATTTCTCAGAATTTCATATACTACTTTTTTTTAAAATTCTTTTTTAAAATTAGATTATAATTGTGTACATTACTGCGTTTATAGAGTACACTGTGCTGATTTTATATACAATTTGGAATGTTTACACCAAACTGGTTAACATAGCTTTCACCTCACTTATTTAATTGTAGTGTTAAGATGTTTATACTCTACTTTTAATATATTTGACATGTGCCCTTGCAATATGCACAATAGGTGAGGTCCCACCGATTACCCTCCCTCCTCCTGGTCAACTCCCTCCCCTCCCCCCGCCCTCCTCTTCTCTCCTTCTTTCTGGGCTATAATTGTGTTTTATCATTTGTATGAAAGTGTGGGTGATTATATATTAGTTTCATAATAGTATTGAGTACATTGGATATTATGCAACCATAAAAAAAGAAGAGATTTTACCTCTTTTATGTTTACATGGATGGAGCTGGATCATATTCTTTTTTTTTTTTTCATTTCTTTATTTTTTATTGTTGGGGATTCATTGAGGGTACAATAAACCAGGTTACACTGATTGCATTTTGTAGTAAAGTCCCTCTTACAATCGTGTCTTGTGCCCAAAAGGTGTGGCACACACCAAAGCCCCACTCCCCTCCCTCCTTCCCTCTCTTTGCTCTTCCTTTCTAATTTCATTTCTTTTTCTTTTCTTTTTTTTTTTTTTTTTAAGCAAGCAACCTCAAACTCTTGAGCGATTCTCTTGCCTCAGCCTCTCAAGTAGCTGGGACTCTACTATGATGCCCGGCTGTTTGGGGGTTGTAGTTGTCATTGTTGTTTTGGTAGGTCCGGGCCGGGTTTAAATCCGCCACCCTCGGTACATGTGGTCGGCTCCATAGCCACCGTCCTACAGGCACTGCCCGGAAAAAATAATTTTATTGTGGAGAACCATGACAAACAGTCCCTGGCCAGGTGATCAAGGACAGTATAAACAGAGACCATCAGATTGTTGTGTGAGGATCAGGGCATGTGGCCCCTGCAATCTTTCTTCAAAAACCCCTATCCCCAGCCCAACTTCGAGAAAAATACTGGACGAATCCAAATGAAGAATTGTGTCACAAAATACCTGATCTGTACTCCTCAAATTCAGGTCATCAAAACCAAGGAAGTTCTGAGAAACTGCCACCCCAGGAGACAACTGAATGAAACATGGTGTCTTGGTTAGGCTGCTAGAACCAAAAAAGGACACCAGGTGCAAATTAAGGAATCTAAACGCGACAGGGACTTGAGTTAATGACAATGACACATGTGCCATCCTGACATATTAATAACAATAAGAGAAGCTGAGTGTGAAGTACCTGGAAAGTCTCTGTACTATCTTTGTAACTTCGAATAAATACAAATTCGGGACAGAATCCTGCAAGAGAAGAAGGCCATGAGGGGAAAACTAGTGACGTATTAGTAAAGTCTGGACTTCAGGTAATAATGATCTGTATAGGCCCATTCATTGTGGCAGAGATACTATAGCAATGTAAGATCCCAACCCTAGGGGAAACTGGGGGACAGGGACATGGGAACTCTCTGTATTATCTTTGCAACTTTTTGGTGAATCTAAAGATATTCCAAAATTTTAAGTTTGTTTAAATAAAAAAAAGAAAGAAAGAAAGAAAA
>CAUYPK010162617.1:0-36758 GCA_963574355.1 Loris lydekkerianus | reverse complement strand
TGCCATTCAATCCTATAATTTCTCTACTAGGTATATACCCAGAAGACCAAAAATCACATCATAACAAAGATATTTGTACCAGAATGTTTATTGCAGCCCTATTCATAATTGCTAAGTCATGGAAAAAGCCCAAGTGCCCATCGATCCACAAATGAATTAATAAATTGTGGTATATGTATACCATGGAATATTATGCAGCCTTAAAGCAAGATGGAGACTTTACCTCTTTCATGTTTACATGGATGGAGCTGGAACATATTCTTCTTAGTAAAGTATCTCAAGAATGGAAGAAAAAGTATCCAATGTACTTAGCCCTACTATGAAACTAATCTATGGCTTTCACATGAAAGCTATAACCCAGTTATAACCTAAGAATAGGGGGAAGGGAAAAAGGGAGGGGAGGGAGGGGGAGGGGGGCAGAGGGAGAGTGATTGGTGGGATTACACCTGCCGTGCATCTTACAAGAGTATATGTGAAACTTAGTAAATGTAGAATGTAAATGTCTTAACACAATAACTAAGAAAATTCCAGGAAGGCTATGTTAACCAGTATGATGAAAATGTGTCAAACGGTCTATAAAACTATAGTATGGTGCCCCATGATTGCATTAATGTACACAGCTATGATTTAATATTAATAAAAAAAAGAAGAAAAAGTAACATCGTGGCAAAATAAGAGTAATGAGAAATGGAACAGAGATACAAAGGATGAATAAGTTCATTAATTGTAAATAAGAAGTAAAATTCTAATAATAAAGCATACAGAATTAAAAGAAAAATCTTCATTAAAGTTGTCTCTTACACACCATTTCTTTTATGCCTTTCACATGCAAGGCTTAATACTTAATACTCAAAACCAGCCAAGGAAAGAGAAGTGTTATAGCTCAAGTATTATAGTTGAGGAAACCAGGGCTCAAACATTTTAAATGTATGGACTATAGACACACAGAGGAATGGCACAGCCGATATTAAAGCCTTAGTTTGTCTGCTTCCATAGCCTAGATTTATTTGATGTCATATGGAATGTTAAGGAGTATTTTTCTTAATTAATTTGAATATGTGGGCTTTGAGAATTTTATATTGTTACTTGGCCTTACTTTGATTTGAATAGAGCTAGTGATGAAAATACATTATAATTCTAAAAACATGTCCTCTAGCTAATAATGGTCAAAAATAAATAAATAAATAAATAAATAAACCCTGCAGTTTCCCGGTTGGCAAATAAAAGAGTGATGTGAATTCCCATTTTGACATAAGACTTTAACTCTATCTCCTGTGTTTTAAGTGAAGATTTAAAAAAGAGAGTAAATTTATCTTTATTATTATTTTGTTTCTGAAAAACTATTTTCCATTCTGGATGATAGATTTATAGTCTTAACTCTGATGACCACATCAATTTTAGCCCAGACAGGATTTAAAATAAAAAATGAGGATAGGGGATCTAAACCCAAACTGCCACTTAGCTGTTTGTACCCTGCCAGCATTCAATATTGGGTGAGGTCAAATATGTTTATTCAACTTCGTATTAGTCATAGTGGGAGAGCTCAACCAGTTTTGTGACAGTTGAAGAAAAAAAGAAGTAGTACTTGTTTGTGCCTTTGGTTAATTACGTTATTTAGGTCTTACTGACTATCCCAGAGAAGGATACAGCTAAGCACAGTCTCTGCCAGAACCACTTGTGGTGTCTCATAAATCACATAGACAGGTCGTTCAGGTTGTTTGTTCTGTAGTTTTCTAACCTCACCATGATCCCTAGGTAGATTATTACTCTCCCCTGATGTGTCACTTTGTCCTCAACTCCCACTTCCCCAAGGTCTAGTTTCCTCTCATCCTCCAGATACATTTTACTGATTCTTTCCCAGAACTGCTGCTCATAATTTAAACAAATTTTACCCAGTAGTTTCTAAATGAGAAAACTTTGTTTAGAAGTAAGGGCTTTGGTTAGGAGGGGAAATGAACTTTATTTACTAAGTGAATATTTCAGCCAACCAGTGGACATCGGGAATACAAAAAAGGACTGAAGACCAGAATATGTAAGAAAGAATACAGTATTAGGAAGTCCCAATGTGGTAGCCATCTGAAGGTCTTCCTGTTTCTACCCTCTTCTGTCTTCAATCCATCCTGCACTAGGGCCTGATATACCCTTAGACTCATCCTTCCCAGTGTTTTTCACCTAAAAAAAAAAAAAAAAAGAAGAAGAAGAAAGACATATTTGTCCATCCCACTGAGATAAGTGGGAAAAGCATCTAGCTGGGGATTCCCATGTCCAGCCTTTCCCTGCTACCCCAAAGGCTGAGGGGGTCGATATTCCTGTCGCATCTGTAATCTCTTTGTGGCATATGTGAATCATAGCCCATTGGAGGGGAAGCTCTGCCCTCAGCACATGTGCCCTGAGATCACACAGAGAACTATCATTGTGGAACTAGTGCTTAAACTCTTTGTTGTGTTGATTTATATAGTTACCAAATGGCCATATGACATCAAGAATAGTGGGACCACTCCCTACTGTTCAAGATGTTCTGTCTGCCTGTCTCTTTCCCTCTTGCCTGTCCATCCACCAGACACTTATCTAACAGTTACTAATGTCCTGCAGTTTGTCAGACTCTACTAGTACTGTGGAGGAGTCAGGGCTCACTGTCTCTTGGCTCTAGATGACAAGGATTTCAAAGTTGGATGGTTTACAGCCTGATGACTTTTGAAGTATCAAACAGTGTTGACATTTTTCCCAAAGGACTGGAAAAAACTCAGGCAAGTGACAGTGCCCTGCTGTCTCAAGAAACAACCTAAACAATCCTGCCTCTCATCTAGCTGAGAAAGATAACAGAATGAAAATTTCATTCCCATAAAGATGCTTAGATGAGAGACACGGCATAATTTTAAAGTATTATTACTTATCTGACACATACTCTAAGCTTTGATTCCACCTGCCATGTTAAGGCAAAGGCTAGTTATTTAAATGAAATGAAGTAATTTGTTATAATAAATTAAATTAATATAATTTGCGAAATTATTTTCCTTATGTAAACAATGTAAGTAACTTCTCTACTCCAGTATCAGAAAGATAGTGGCTTACCCTGGTAGGTAACTATAGCTGTTGCCCCTTGTATTCACATTTAACTCTGGAGCTATATAACTAGTCCTTTGGTATATTTCTAAAACACACTTCTGGGTCAAGGTGCCCAAACAGGAGAGATGACAAACAGAGTTTGTTTCCTCATCTTCTTTCTTGCCCTTGAATTAGGTCTTTGATCAGAAGACATTTTTAAGTTTTGCACTCTTTCTAGAGGGTTGGTATAAAGATACATCAATGAGTAACACTTTTCTTTTCTTTTCTTTTTTCTTTTTCTTTTCTTTTCTTTTTCTTTCTTTCTTTTTTTTTTTTGAGACAGAGTCTCACTATGTTGCCCTTGGTATAGTTCTGTGGCATCATAGCTCACAGCAGCAACTTCAAACTCTTGGGCTTAAGCGATTCTCTTGCCTCAGCCTCCCAAGTAGCTGGGACTACAGGCACCCGCCACAGTGCCCAGCTATTTTTGAGGTTGTTGTTGTCATTGTTGTTTATCAGGCCCGGGCTGGATTTGAACCCTCCAGCCCTGGTGCATGTGGCCGGCTCCCTAACCATTGAGCATGGGCACCTAGCCAATGAATAACCCTTTTTTTCTGACTATGTTCCTTACGATTTAATTAAAATAACTATATTGGTCATAGGTGACATTTTCAGGTTCTCTATGGAAGAACTAAAACGAATTTGCCTATAAATTCTGAAATTAGGCCCCTTCAAGGAAATACACGCTGCATGGGGGAAGCAGTCATCAGCGTTTGCCCTTAGAAACAGTGCTAGTCATACCTGAAGTGCTCCAAGCAAAGCCTCTTCTGTGGTTTTTCCTCCTGACAAAGTTCATCCGAAGAAAAGAATCTAAAAGATATTTTCCCTCAAATCATTGATAATGTTACTTTTTATTTAATGGAACATTTTGTCACAGCTGTGTAAATCAACAGCCAGAAGAGACTTCTAGGCATAATTGATTAGGCATGTGCGTGATTTAAAATTAAGAGAGAGGACACACAAAGTCAGAGATGGTTAAAAGAAAATACAAACATTGTGAGTTGAAGTTGCAAAGACATTTGTTCTGTGATTATGGCTGTTTCCTTTATTCATAGATCCTTAGACTATTAAAATTAATTATGGGGATCATAGAGATGGACTTGGAGTTCTCATAAAAGTCTTCCTAAATAAATGAGCATGCAGTTCATGTTAATGTCTTAGTCAATAATATTTTTTCTTTTAATTTTAGCACTTACATGAAATAGTGGCTCTGTCTTCTACCATCTCGTGTGTTCAGGATGATTCAGAAATTTGGTTAACTCTTTAAAATTGTTGCCTATAATTTAAGTAGCATTTACTTTACAAAACATGCTTTGTTTATATACTCGAGCTATCATATTTTTATTCCAGCTCTGAGACCCCTCTAGAAGCAACCAACTTTAGCTTACCTAAGAGAATAAAGAAAATATTAGATTTTGTTTTCAAACAGCATACTTTCTCCAAGAGTATATCCCTGAGATATTTCAAAGCATTTATTTGCAAAAAAACAACTTCATGCCAAATTAGATGCCATTATAATGCTATTGTCCGCTTGTCCTGAAGCTTGTTTTGTCTTGGGAGTCAAAGCAGGCGTACACACTAACCCACAGGGTAACTTCCACAACCAGTGTCAGTGAGAGGTGCAGATTTTGATAAAAGCTAAGCTTTTGGTTAATTCCCTTATTCTTGCCTTAAACATAGAGAGTACAAACCTTTTCAGAGTTTTTCCCGCCTTAAACTCTTAACTAGCAAACTTTGGCTTTATAATCTTTAATTAGTATAATTGTATTACTTAGACCTTTTTTTAAAAAATGAGTTTGTCATCATAGTAGACAGAGAAACTTCTCTTTGTTCCCTGTATCATCCCAGTTTAGGAAATAAAATAATGAAAGTGAAAATATTGTTTTTTAAAAGCATCCTTAGTTTTTTTGTATTGATACATATTGTACATATTTGTGTGCTATTTTGCTGCAGTCCTGGGCAATGTGATGATCAGGTAGGGTATTCAGGGTATCCCTCACCTCCAGGATGTATCATTCCCAGTGTTAGCAACATTCAAGTTCTCCCTTCTAGCTATTTTGAAATATACAAGGCATTGTTTTTAACTATAGTTATGCTATTCATTATTGAACATTAGACTGTATTCCTTTTATCTAATTATATGTATGTACACATTAACTGAATTCTCTACAGGACCCACACTTAACCAGCCTCTGGTATCTATCTCTAGGAGATCAACTTTTTAATTCTCCCACATATGAGTGAAAACATGTGACATTGGTCTTTCTGTGCCTGGCTCATGTTACTTAATATAATGACCTCCAGCTCCATCCATGTTGCTACAAATGACATGATTTCACTTTCTCACGGACAAGGAGTGTTCCATGTGCATTGTGTGTACATATCACATGTTCTTTATCAATTCCTCCTTTCATAGACACTGAGGTTGATTCCCCATCTTCGCTATTGTGAATAGTGCTGCAGTAACCGTGAGGTGTCCCTTTGTTTTACCGATTTTCTTTGGATAAGAACTGATACACAGTAGTCTGACTTTTGGTTTTTGAGAAATCCCCCTCCTGTTTTCCATGGTGGCAATACTAATTTACATGCCTACTAACATGGTGTAAGAGTTTCTTTTTCTCCGCATCTTCGCCAGCATCTGTAATTTTTTTGTCTTTTATTACAGCATAGATATTCCATATCTAACTGGGATAAGATAATATCACATTGTTGTGGCTTTGATTTGCATTTCTATGATGATTAGTTATATTGAACTTTTTTTCATATGCCTATTGTCCATTTATATGTCTTCTTTAAAGAATTGTCTGTTCATGTCTTTTGCCCACTTTTTAATGGGATTATTTGTTTGTTTTTTTTTTAACTATTATGTTGTTTGTGTTCCTTGTATATTTAGGACATTAGTCCCTTGTTAGATAAATAGTTGGCAAATATTTTCTTTCATTCAACAGATTGTCTCTTTGCTCTGTAGATTGTTTCTTCTATTGTGCAAGATTTATTATATTAATTTATTATATTAATTTAATATAGCCCCATTTGTGTATTTCAATTTTGTTGCATTTGAGATCTTAGCCATAAAAATCTTTGCTGAGAAAAATGTCCTGAAGTGATTCCCTGTGTTTTCTTATAGTATTTTTATAGTTTATTTTTTAAAATTAAAAAATATTATAAACTTATAAAGCACAGTTACTCATTCTTTGGACATTTGGATATTATGGAAGTCAGGCAACTCACCTAACATCTGCAGATTTCTGTTTCTTCATCTTAAAAAGTGGAATTTGGAGTAATTCAGCTATAACAGTAGGTGATTTATGTGCCAGGACAAGAAACAGGAAGTTAATTATGAAACTTAACTCCAGCTAAACTGATCTTTCTTTGCATGTATATCTACATAGTTACTTAATCTGATGTTGTCCAAAAAATGAAATTTATTTGCCATCTTTGGACCAAACATTCTTTTTTAAAAAATTCTAAATTTATTGTTCAAATAATGTACTTTGGTCAAAATTAAATCCAATTTATGTGAGAATTAGTTGCTGTTTTCTTTTTTCTTTCTTTTTTTTTCTTCTTCTTTTCTCTTTTTCTTCTTTTTCTTTGAACAATAATTTTTAACTCAACTTATTAATATGTTGTTTAGAATATTGCATCCTCACTTATAAGTGAAACATGTTTGTTTGTAATTTCCCTTTATAATAATATATTTTTTCCAATTTTAATATCAGGTATATCCAGATGAACTAGAATTTGAAGTATTTCTTCTTTTTCTATTGTCTATAAGATTTTGTATGACCTGTTTTTTGAAATTATATTCTATTTTTATTTATAAATATTAGTTATCTATTTTTTGAGACTTTGGAAAAAAATGAGTATTCCTGGAAATAATTCTCCTCACTATTTAGAGGCCTTTTGGTAGGGGAGCTTTGTTTCCTCTCTCTTATTATCAAAGTTTCCATAATTCCACTAGCTGGCATTTCAGGTGGTTTCTTTGTTTTCTTGCTAGAATTTTACCTTTTCATAATTTTAAATTCAATTGTATCTGGGATTGAGACAGAACTTTGCTGTAAATTATGAATTACATATTGTTCTTTTTGATCATCTGTAGTTGATGCTGTGACGTGCTTCCCAGATTCTCACAAATCCCCCCACCCTTTTGAGACTGAAGCTCCCCCTTCCCTCAGCTACTGGGACTATTTTGGTAGTTGGCTGCTCTCTGCCGAGTTCTTCTCTGGAACTTGCCCCTGGCTAAAGACAGTCCTCTCATTCAAGATTCACATTTGTGGGGTGGCAGATACCCAAAGACTGCCTATTACCTCAATTTAGACATCTTTGCGGGGCTTTCCCAACTTCAGAGGTTCCGCAAGGAATCAACTGAGACATGTGTCGGGACTTTGATAGAGTTCAACTTCTTGCTCTGTCTGTCCTGTTTCATTCTTTCACTCTCACTGGTCCTCATCTAGATAGCACTGCCCAATAAATACACTTCCTGCTTGTATATTTCTATCACAGAGTCTGTTTCCCAGGAAACCTACACTGCATTGTTACCACTGTATGTTATTCAATGTATATAGTATTTTGCATGGAAAATATATTTCATTATCCTTGTGCTTGGACATAAAAATTAACTCGTGTAATAAAATTTGTCATTTTTTTCCAATAAATAAATAATTCTAAATTTATAGCTCTGTATCTGGGGATCCTTTTGAAGCTTGATGCTTATGGCTGCTGACATTTAAACTTAGGCAAGTAGTTCCCAACTCGCTGGGATTACAGGCACCCACCACAATGCCTGGCTATTTTTTTGTTGTAGTTGTCTTTGTTGTTTAATAAGCCCAAGCCACGTTTGAACCCACCAGCCCCAGTGTATGTGGCCAGCACTCTAACCACCAAGCTACGGGCGCTGAGCCTAAACTTAGAATGACTTCTAACTCTCTGTCACTGACCGTGGAGATCTCTGCTTCATTATGGCCGATCATCTAGAGTGGAAATCATTATCTCCTACCACTCCTCTGTCTTCACGCCAAACAAGTTTACATTCCTAATATGTTATTCTTTTAATGCTGTCGTCGATCTATCAGTTACTCAGGAAAAAGAAAATCCATTAAAGACAGAAATTCCAGGTTGCAAAGGGGTTTGAATTGTCCAATGATCAGTAGATACATTTTCAGTTTAGATCTGGTGTTTTGTAGTATTTTGAGATGTTGAGCACTCATTTCTTTTTTCATTGTCAGCTTTCTTCGGTTATTAAAAAAAAAAATTATCAGTGTTTCTTACAGGACAGAAAAAGGAAACTTAGACATTAAAGGTGCCAGAGAAAAGGAATCAGTAGAGGCTGAAATTTTAGGATGAGGATGATTAGTAGAGCAAAATCCTGAGGGACCTTTGAGCTTAGAAGCTCAGTCATCCTTGACCATGGTTCTTTTTCATCTGCTCACCTGTTACTCAGCTGTTGAATGTTGTGAGCATGCCCCCACTTCATGTCCTTTGTACTTGCTGCTTCTTCTACCACCATGATCTTCCCCAAGATATTTACATAGCCTACAATCCCACTTTAGAGAGACTCTGAGATAATGCTTCTCACTTTGGATAATTGCCTTTATTTTTTCCCATTATACTTATTTTCATTTTATATTTTAATTTTACATATTTATTTTCTTGCTTATTAATTCAGATCCTCTGGTACCAAAATAATGCCTGGCTTGTAGTAGATAGTCCATAAGCATTTGTTGAAGGAATAAGACACTTTGAAAATTACCAATCTATTAAATTAAGTCCATACTCTTCAACTTGATTTTTATGCCATTGCACAATAAGACTTTAATTTAGTTTTCCAATCTTTTATTGGAAACTAGGGCAGAAAAGGAAGTTGGTACAGATTATGGAGTGCCTTGAATACAGAAAGAATTTTTTTTTGTAAAAGACAGAGTCTCACTTTGTCACCCTTGGTAGAATGTTGTCATAGCTCACAGCAACCTCAAACTCCAGGGGCTTAAGCAATCCTCTTGCCTCTGCTCCCAAGTAGCTGGGACTTCAGGCACCCACCACAACGCCCAGCTATTTTTAGAGACAGACGTCTCGCTCTGACTCAGGCTGGTCTCGAACCTGTGAGCTCAGGCAGTCCACTTGCTTTGGCCTCCCAAGTGCTGGGATTACAGGTGTGAGCCACTGCACCTGGCCTGAATACAGAAAGAAATTATAGGGCTGGAGCAATGGTCATAACTTTAATTTACTGGTGGAGCTATAGATTCTCACAGAGTATGAGTGTTCTCTCCAAATCTGTGAATGTGCCAAAGCAGATCAAGAAATGCAGTTGCCCTGAGAATACCTTGGAAGAGAGTCCTATTATAATAAGCAGCTATTAGTAATATAAATCTAAGTCAAAGCTTATCTCAGATGGAATACGAGAGAAAGCACAGAAGACTAAGGGGCTCCTTCACATCAGCAAAGGGGGTTTACTTGTCTAATTATCAGTAGATAAGTTTTCAGTTGAGACCCGGCAGTCTGTGGATTTGTATCGCTTCTGCATAGAAACCTTCAACAGGAGATTTCTGCACACTGGTTTAAACATAAACTCCAATCCTTTGTCTTTTAAGTCTCAGTCTTCTTTTGCACACTTTTTAAATATGGAAATATTAAGATGATATTTCTCTACGTGTAATCAATAGCTTGGGAAGCCAAGATAATAATACTTTTTCATTCTGTGAGTATTTTTTAATGCCCCTGTATCTTTTACTCATACTTCTCTTAAGGTAGAATTCCTTCTATTTTGAATAAGTCCATGAGAGCTTGACCTCCACCAGCCAAAGTGGTATCTTCACTCCCTTTATAAACAGGGACAGCCTTCAGCTGTCTTCTTTCTTGCATCCTTCGTTTAGCCCTTGACCTGCCTTATTTCTCCCTATGTTATGGTTGTTTGTATAATTTACCTTTTCATTCTATCAGCCTCATAATAGAGAAACTTTCTTACAGTTTTGTGTTTTCATAATACTTAATGCACTTCCTTTCCCACAGATGTTCAGCTAAAAGCTGTAGAGTTGAATTAAGTTCCTTAAAAAGGACTTTAGGATCTTTCAAGGAAAGTTGTGATATGGGCAGAGACGATTCTGTCACTTTATTAGAGAATGACTTTCACAACTAATGCTTCTTGGAACTAATTGTTGAATGAATATTGAGACGTTTTAAATTCACATGAGTATTTTTAATGGTATTTTCTGTACTCTTTCTTTCTTTCTTTTTTTTTTTTTTTTTGAGACAGAGTCTCACTTTGTCACCCTTGATAGAGTGCTGTAGTGTCATATCTGACAGCAACCTCAAATTCTTGGGCTCAAGCAATTCTCTTGCCTCAGCCTCCCGAGTAGCTGGGACTACAGGTGCCTGCCACAACTTCTGGTTATTTTTAAAGATGAGGTCTCGCTCTAGCTCATGCTGATCTCAAACCTGTGAGCTCAGAGCAATCCACCCACCACAGCCTCCTAGAGTGCTAGGATTACAGATGTGAGCTACCATGCTCAGTCCTTCTATACCTTTTCTGCACCCTGTCATCTCCTAGCAACTGTTGTCCAGTTGGCATGTGGTGGGTACCATACAAGCAGCTCTCATTTCTATAATATGAAGAGAAGAACATCTTCCCAGAAATACAAAACTTAAGAAAATTCTTTAGGCAAACAAACCAGCCACTTTTAAGTTAATTTAACATTTTGAGATTATATTCTGGCAGGTCGCTGAGCAAATGATAAAGTAAAAAAATATACTCACCTATAACAGCTATACTATAACCACCTCAAAAACTGAATCAACTTCTTTTATGCTCATTTGATTTACTATCTGACGTTAAATTTTAGAAACAAAGGCTTAATTCTCACACATAAATAGATTCAGCCACATACCCAGCTGTTTTCTTTTCTGTGGTCAGGGCATAAAAACAAGCAGAATGAGTTTTTCAACTGAAGAAGGACACAGCGTCTTCATCTGTAAAGACACCTAACAGTAAAAAAGGAACATTTCAAATTCTCAGCAGAATATTTTTTCTACCTCTAGGGATCAAGAGGACCAGATGGTCTCTCAGGAGAACAGGGTCTACAGGGGGCCAAGGTAATCATTGATTTTCTCATTTCATATGCAGTTAAATTTTATTGGACCATTTCTCCTACTGGCCTAAGAAATTATGTATCTCCTTACAGAAGAAGGAGTCTAAATTCTCTTTTAATCCTATGTGTGAAATACCTGTAAAGTTTTTACTACATACACAGAAATGTTTTCTTTTCCATGTTGAACTATATAGTTAATGTCTTATTTTTTGTATGTGAGTATGTGCCAGCATGTGTAAGATCATCATTCACATTCTTGTTAATTCACTTGGCCTTGATGCTTTTTTAGGGTGAAAAGGGAGACCAAGGAAAAAGAGGGCCTCATGGTCTTGCCGTAAGTAATAACACATTTCACATGAAAGGGGAACATTTTCAATCTTCTGGGTTTTTCTTGGTGTGCAATTAATATTTTGAGAGAAGGCTCCTTGACCTGAGCATTTTCTTTCTTGTGTAGGGTAAGACTGGAAACCGTGGAGACAGAGGAATTCAAGGGAAACCAGTAAGTAATAAAAAAGTCAGACTATGAACCATTTTTATCCTACTTTTTTGGAAGGGATTTGGGGATGTTCTTAACATTTGAGGAGGTTTTTAACAAGTAAAAATTGTCTTTGCAAGGGCACGATGGGATATTTTGATATATGAATACATTATGAAATGACTACCTTCATCTACTTCGTTCTCTTATGCGACCATTGTTTAGTATTCAGTGTGTTAGACTAAGAGAATGCGAGTTCTTTTCCTCCTTTAATCATTAGTCATTGTTTTATGTGGGCAAGTTGCTTACCCATTCTTGGTTTTGTTTGCACCTCTCTATAAACTGATGGTGATAGTTTTCTCTCTTATTTCACTACAGTTACAGTTGTCACTCTTACTTCACTATAGTCATGATAAATTAGTTTCTCCATAAAACCCATTATAATGGGGCATTCATAAAGACAACGCAGCACAACTTCTTGGCGGCATCTTGCCTAATTTCCTTTTAACTCAACTTTGCTTTAAGGCCTTTGGATTTGGGGGTCTGTGTATGTCATCATGTTTTACATGGCACTGCCCTGAAGGTTTTTAACATTTTATAATGATGGATAATTTTCTACTGTGAAAACTATTACTAGAATTAGACATTTTTTTTCCTCAAGAAGCAATAAGTCCTATGGTTATCATCATTAAGTAAGGGGAAAATGCTTAATGAGAGAAGGATACACACACATGTGTACATGTATATAACCATAAGATAATACGTATGTATGAGCACGTAAGCCTAAATGTATGGGTGTTTTTAATTCCATCTATAATCACAATTTTTAATGATGACATTTTGATTTGTCATATACATGGATAGATATCATATGAATGTATAACCTTAGATAATAATACAAATAGATCGCAGTTGAGTCAGAGAAAGATAGGGTGAAAATGTTTTAGCTGCTATGGTCATTGTCATCAGCATCACTCCATCTGCTGTTCCTCTTTGAAATCTACTGCCGTCTGCCAGTTGTTTTCCATAATAGCATTATAGTTGACCATGATCAAGCCTAAAATATCAGAAACCTAAAAGAGAAGTCTGCTGTTATATTATCATTATTCCCCTGCGAATAATGTATCATTGTATCATTCGGAGCCAGAAATACTGCCTTTCAAATATTGGCTCTGCTATTTACTAGCTGTTCTAATTCTGTACAAATTACTTGACCTCTCTGAGCCTCAGTTTCCTATTTTTAAAATGAGATATCTCTCACAGTTATGACAAATGATATTTGTTATGTACTTGGCATAGGTTCTCAATGAATAATAACCATAATAGTCATTATTATCCTAGTGGTCATTGTTCTCATGATTACTGAGTTGACGTCATGGAGCAGGGAGTTCTACTATAAACAATTTATCATTAGTAGCATCTGAAAAGCCATAAAGAGAAATTTTATTTTGTTCCAGCTTGTGCTTTTCCTCTTCATCAATAAAAGTAGAGGGTCACTTAAATAGTTTCATAACTTTTGCAAAACAGTTTTTATGTGCTACGAACAGCATTACAAATACATATCAAGCTTGATATTATGTCCAGACATACTTTACATTGAAATTGGACAGATATTTAAAGTTTTGAACTTTTGCTGTCATTTTCAGTTAGTATCCTGAGCACAGAGGGCTCCCCCTTGTATTGATCATGTCTCTTAATTAAAGAACCTGGAGCAAATGAACAGCCTGGGATTTCATGACTGAAAGCAGGCCTTGACCATATGATTGTCCATAATTCTACAGAATTTTCCTTTTTCTAACCAGAGTAACTAAACATAGTGTTGATGATTAGAAGATACGTGTTGCTAAGATTTTTAATATCTTTACTTCCAATTTAATGTTTTTTTTTCTTAGTTTTTAGTTTTAAAGATAATATCATAATTGTGATTAGCTAATATAGTTATTAGTCTTCCGAAGGTCAATAATACAAAAGGTGCAATTTGCAAATGGGGCAATAATTATACACTGTCATTAGTTGTCAGTGTCTGGCACACAGTTAAACGCTTAGTAAATCTTTGAATGGAAGGCTCAGAGACTACTTGGAATTTGGTTCAGTTTCATTACCATTTTATAATACACATTGTATCCAAGACTCTCTTTTATGGTACTGGGTATAAAGATGAAAAGAAAGGAAAAAAAAAAAAAAAGAAAGAAAGAAAATTGGAGGTCTAATATGGTCATTTCTGGTCATCTAGGTTCTGAGACCCTGTGTCTGATCAGTTTTTAAGGGTGTAAGTCATTCTTATTAACACATCACAAAACATTATTATTTTTGAAAAAAATTCTTTTTATATCAGTATTAAAAGTAAAGGAAATTCAAATTTAATATAATTCTGGATAATTATTTGCCACAGCATAGAAGTGAGGAATAAATATAAGAATAAATGTAGAAATGAAGACCTTCTACAACTCAAGAGCAACAACAACAAAAAAAACCCCAACCCAATGAAAAAATGAGCAAAGGACTTAGACAGACATTTCCCCAAGGAACATACACAATGGCCAAAAGGCACATGAAAAGATGCTCAGCATCACTACATGAGGGAAGTTTAGAACCAAACCATGATGGAATGCTGTTTTATATACTATAGGATGTAATTATTGAAGAAGAAAACCTCAAAAGTATATGTTTTGGAACCAAGAAATAAGAATCCTTGTGCATTGCTGGAATGAATGTACAATGGGAGGGCCACTGTGGAAAAACAGTTTGATGGTTCCTCAAGTTAAACCGAGAATTACATGGTACCATATGATCCGCTTCTAGGCATATACCCAAATGACTGAAAGTGAGGAGTCAGAGAAATATTTGCACACCCATGTTCACAGCTGCCTTATTCACAATAGCTGAAAGGAGGAAACAGCGTAGTGTGCAGTGACAGATGAATGAAGTGGGCGGTAGACAGACAATGGAATGTTATTCAGCCTTAAGGAGGAATGATGTTTTGACACGTGCTACAGCAGAGATGAACCTCCAAGATGATATGTAATAGGCCAGTCACAAAAAAAGCAGGTAGTGTAGACCCACTTACATGAGGCATTTATGGCCATCAAATTCATAGAGACAGGAAATAGAATGATGGTTACCAGAAAATAAGAAAAGGGCAATGGGAAATTAGTGTTTAATGGGTACGGAGTTTCAGTTTGGAAAGATTAAAAGGCGGAGAGGGCTGATGGCTGCACACATCGTGAATGTGCTTAATCCCATGTAATCGTACACTTGAAAATGGTGAAAACTATAAATTGTATGTTATGTATACTTTACCACAAAAAAAGAATAAAGATAGACAGAAAAATTAAGTGAAAGTATCCATAAAAAAAGATAAGATAAAGAAACTGACTAAAACATTTTCAAACATCACTTTTTCTACAAGTTTTTCCTTTATTTGTCTAGGGTTTGCAGGGACCCCCTGGAAGTACAGGAGACAGGGGACTTACAGGAGAGCCAGTAAGTTTGTCTTCCCACGTTTCTAATTGCATTTTTCTCATCATGAACGTTCACCTTTTATTATTATTGCTGCACTGTGCTGTGATGGTATATATTAGAAAGCAGTATTTATCATAGACAACGTAGACTAATTATAGAGAATGAAAATTTTGCTGCAATATATTTTCTAGTGCCTTTGTGGTTTCATATAGTCAAATACAGTACTGTTCTTCTGGAACTATTAAAACTGAGCGTATTTCTACTTTCAACAAAGAAAACTCTGTTTTATTGAATCTCAGGCATTCTCCTTGTGAATGGCTTGCTGTTCTTATAATTATTACATTGCCGGACACACATGATCACATTTATGAGGCCAATTCTATAATAAAGAGCATATAGAGAAGCCAAACTCTACATCTGATGGGCCAAAAGGTACAAACATGGCAGAAATGCTGTTACATCAATAATACAGAAACTTACACCACAATTTCATAAATAGGATTCAATTAGAGAGTTTCTGTGGAAAACGGATTGTGAAAAGGAAAGACCTTGTCACACCTACTTTCTTACAATTCATTCTTTATTGCCATTGAACTCATTCTTCTGGTTAATGGCATCAAATGTAATATACTGTAACGTGCTTCTTAGATTTGTAATACAATACAGCCTTTCAGACCTCTAGGTTGATTTTATCATCAGTTGACATAAAGGTTTACAAATGACCTTTGCGTAATTCATTTAGATAGTAACACGTGGAAAATTCTAACAGTCAAAGAGCTATTCTTGCCATAGCCTTTTTCTCATTTATATAAGTGTACTTAACTTCTGGTATAAGTTATCCAAACAATAAGTAAAGATTTTAAATATGTATTATTTTCAAATGAACAATGTTAGATGTGGTGTTGATTTTATTCAGCCATATCCTTCTTGGTCTTCTCCCTGTTTTGTGTTTTAACTTGCTATCCCAATTTTGACATTTATTTGACCTAAAATAATACAACTGTCTTTAGCATTATTTACTTAAATATCTGGTTCACCTAAAAAATCTATAACCTCCTTAAAGTCAGAGATTATTTCTTTTATCTTTGCCATTTCTTTTCTTGGTACAATGTCAGACGTATTAAATCTGTTCAATGTGTGTTTGTTAAATTAAATTGACAAAAGGTCACTTACCCTGAGGCATAGTCATTAAGCTGGGAGGTAACATTACATGAAGTGAAATGGAATGAAAACTAATTGAGTATTATTAAAGAAGACATTTAAGGATAGATAAGTATGTCAGAGTCATGGCAAAAGCATAGATGGTATCTTAGGGTTTACACAAGAAGAAACTCTGTAGGTAGCTGTAAATGACTAAATGTCTTAATAGCACCCCAAAAGTAACATGCACCCAAAAAGTAACATGCAGGTCATAAAGTCAGTGGGACTGGTAAATAAAATATAAATCAATTTATAATAGGTTATAATATGCTTTATTTTATATATTTGAGCTGCCTGGCCTAATCATAGAAAAGAACAGAAGAAAATTGCATAGAAGAAATATTGAAACATACTTATACATGCATATCTTACAAAAAAGAGAGGACTGTAGCAGTTCTACAGTCAGCACCCTGAAAGTTGTCTCTTTATTCAGACAAGGTTTAAAACTGGTCAGGTCCATTTCAATGCAAGCATCTGGATTTGGATACAGACTATTCATTCATCCAATCAACATATATTTATTAAAAATCTGCACTTGGGATATAGTAGGCATGGAATTCTCAATCTGATGATAAAAGTAGACATTAATTAAATGAGCACAATATTAATGAATAATTATAACTTGAGATAAATACTGTAAAGTGTAGGAGTTCAGTTCTAGGAAGGTCTATTGCAGAGAAACTGTCCTAATTGGGAATTTAATAAAACTAAAGAAGCCCAGTGTGATAAAGCTTCGAGTCAGGTGGGAAGTAAGTGCAAGGTAAGGATGAACAGGAGGCAGGTGACAAAACACATACAGTGTCATGAGCTCCATTCCCAAGGATTTCTGTTTTTATCCTTAGAACAAAGGGATGTCATTAAAGGAATGGAGCTAGTTTTCTAATCAGATTATTGTTTTGTAAATATCAGTCAAATCACAAATGGAAGGAGCTAAGAATAGCTGTCTGTTGCAATATTTTAGGTAACGGATGGTGGAACCTGTTTCCATTGACAAAGAAGCAGACAGGTTAAAAGATTCAAAAGGAGATAAATAGGAAAGAGAGATCCTATTGATTTTATAATTTCTGAATTTCTGGTTTATCATATTAAAGAGATGATGAGGTATAATTTCTGAATTTCTGGTTTGTCATATTAAAGAAACGATGATATCATTCACTGAAACTGGGAAAACCAATCAGTTTGAGAATGGATGATTATAAATTTAGTTTTACTCTATTGAATTCAAGATGTTTGAGAAATATGAAGATGGCATCTAAATTCCCAGAAGAGAAAGCCCTGCAGTTAAAAATGTTGGAGCCAGGCTTGGTACCTGTAGCTCAATGGTTATGGCACCAGCCACATACACAGGGGCTGGTGGGTTCAAGCCTGTCTTGGGCCTGCTAAGCAACAATGACAACTACAACAAAAAAATAGCCGGGTATTATGGCAGGAGCCTGTAGTCCCAGCTACTTGGAAGGCTGAGGCAAGAGAATCACTTAAGCCTAACAGTTAGAGGCTGCTGTGAGCTGTGATGCCATGGCACTCTATCAAGGGCAACATAGTGAGACTCTGTCTCAAAATATATACACACACATGCGCACACACACACACATATATATGCCATTCCATATGAAGAGAACATAGAAGTGAGAAAATTCAAGGACATAAGGCTGAGACATAAAGAATTACAAGATTAACAAAATAATGGTGGAAAACAATGAAGCTACAGAGGATACTGAGAGATAAGATGAGAATCAGGTATACAAATCAGGAGTTTCAGCAATAACCGTAACTCATCTTAAAATCTTCATGACAATATCAAAGTCCTTTAGAAGTATGTAGGCATAAATTTATGAAGGAGAGGCAAACCACAGCCTTCCATCCAGCCACCTGCTTTTGTAAATCAAGTTTTATGGAAACACAGCTGTAACCGTTTACTTACATATGTATGGCCATTTTCATAGCATAACAGCAAAGTTAAATAGTTTTGACAGAAAGCATATGACCCGTAAGCCTAAAATACTATCTGGCCCTTTTTTTTTTAAATTTTATTTATTTATTGAGACAGACTTTCACTTTGTCACCCTGGGTAGAGTGCTATGGTATCATAGCTCACAGCAACCTCAAACACTTGGGGTCAAGTGATTCACTTGACTTAGCCTCCCGAGGAGCTGGGACAAGAGGTGCCCAACATGATGCCCAGCAGTTTTTCACAGACAGTGTCTCATTTTTCTCAGGCTGATCTTGAACTCATGAGCTCATGCAATCCACCTGCCTCTGCCCCCGACAGGGCCAGGACTACAGGCATGAGCCACCACACCCAGCCCTCTATCTGACCCTTTAAAAAAAGTTTGCTAACCCTTGATCTAGATGTTCACTGCATACACAAAGAAGAAAGAAAAGAAAATGTTCAATCAATGCAAAATTGATACAAATAATGTCCCTAATTTTATGCAGTGTACAAGTCACACAACTGTACATAATGACCTTCAATAAGAGGAAAATGGTGGAATTTGTTCTTTCTTTCATTTATTCTTTTGTTCTTTCATTTCAGAACATTTGAGTTGAAAAATATCTCCTGACCTGTATAAATGCTATTGATATTTCTAAGTATTGAAACTACTTTTAAAGAGGGAACAAAGGGAATGCTATGCTCTTAAAAATTAATTTTTTCTAAAGCTTGCTTTATGACATCCTCTGTGATTTGAAGAGTTTTCTTTTCTAGCTACTTTTTATTAGTTAAGTACCAGAAATCACTTCCATTTACCTCAAAAGATAGTTCATAGGATTCTCAAATTTAACTAAAGTTAACTAAGCTCCCACTTAATGGGCACAATGAAGGGTGTATGGCACACCTTTGGGGTGTGGGACACAACTACAAGAGGGAGTCTTCCTAACAAATTCATATAGTGTGACTTGTACCCTCACATTAAATGTGAGGGTAATGTTTGTACCCTCACATTAAACTAAAATTTTTTTAAAAAGTTAACTAAAACCTCATACAGTTCACCATGAAATTACTTATGAAGATGGGAACTTATCAAAATGGGAACATTCTTGGGGAAAAAGAAGATAAAAGAGGACCCGATATCAACTTCTCAGTAGAATTTTGATAATAAGAAATCCAGACAAAAATAACAACTGCAAAACATTGAAGATGAATTTCACTTACAAATATAGTTGTCAAAAATACTGCTGGGTGGGTGTGGTGGCTCATGCCTGTAATTCACAGGTGTGGTGGGTGCCTGTAGTCTCAGTTACTCAGGAGGCTGAGGTAGGAGGATCACTTGAGCCCAAGAGTTTGTGGCATCATAGCTCACAGCACTCTACTCAGGGGGAGAGAGTGATACTCTGTCCCCACAAAAAAAAGCAAACAAACAAACAAAAAAAAACTTGTACAGGGACATCTACTCCACAGCTGCTTGTTCATCCTTGTGTCACTCTTGTTCTTGATCCTTATATCCAAGATTAATCATTTCAAGACAGTTTTTTTAAATCTTCCTTAAGTTTCCTTTAAAAACCTCGGCCTTCCTTTATCTTCTTAAATATGAACATAGTTTACAATGCCACATGTATTCACATTAAATGCTCTATTCCCAAATAAATATCTTTTTCCTCCTAGCCTCTTTCTATTTGTTATTTAGGTTGACAATAGTAAAATATTTTCTGGTCTGAAATGTAAAGAGCTTGGAAGTCATCACTCTAACCTTCACAATAAAAAAAATTAAACAAATGGAAAATCAACTCTTCTTCAATCCACCAGGGAATTAAGGTCATAAAACAAACCGCTACCCACCCCTGCCCACCAAAATGGAGAGACAGGCAGGCAGATACAGAGCCTACCTCTGGACAGTAGGAACACTTTAAGTTGGAATTAACAAGTTACAGGAGACTCAGTGTAGACTAGCTTGAGTGTTAAAATCTCAAAGAGGTCCCAGTCTTTGGGAGTTTCCTGAGTTTTACTTCCTCTGGGAACCCTAATCAAATCCTCACTGTAAAGGTCAGAGAAAAATTTTCTCCTGCTTCCAATGGGGAGAAGGGGATAGTAGGCGTTTTTAAACATACCTAGAATTCTCTGATCTCCTTAACAAGCTTTGCCCTCAGGGAAGACTTTTTATCAGAGCATAAACTGTTGGGGGTTTGTTTTGTTTTGTGTCATTTTATTTTGTTTTGAAAAACTAACTGACCTGGGTGAAGGGATATATCCACAATTTGGTCTTCAATTTTAGGAAGCAAAATAGTCAATTTCAACTCCCTCTGGCTTTTCACATAGGTGATGGAAAATATCCAACTTAGGTTCACTTAAAGACTGTGACCTAATCATAGGACCATAGAATGTTTCCTCCACCCCTAGACCTTACCACCACATCAATAGGGCTGCTACACAATAACAGGAGATTATAGCTGAGATAACTGCAGCCTCAAATTTCATTGAAAGACTGCTAGGAAAGCCTAAAGAAAACAGAGGAGTGAAAAACAATGTGACTAGAGGACATTTAGCTTCAAACATCACAGCTATGACAAACAGTAAACACATCCTAACCCTTAGCCAAATAATATAAAATCTCATGTTAAAAGTCTGTTCACCTCACCTTAGTTCCTTTTATGTTATACATCATGTCTGGCTTGCAAAAAGAAATTGTAAGGCAGGCTAAAAGAAAAAAAATAGTCTGCAAAGATAAATTATCATAAACAGACAGATATGGCAGAAATTTCAGAACTAATTGAACTGGGATTTAAAAATGAAAGAGAAATAAAGTCTTTCTCAAACATAGATGGAAGGAATTTATCACTAGTTGACCAGCAAGAATGTTAAAATTCTTCAGAGAGAAGGAAAGTGATAAAGGTAAGAAATTCAGATCTAGGAAAGAAGAAGAGGAGAGTATTAGAGAAGAAATAAATGAAGAAAAAATAAAAAAATAAATGTATTCTTAATCTAGCAGATCATTTGTACAAAATAATAATTGCAAAAATATATTTGGTATTATATCTTATGGATAAGTGAAATTAATGATAGCAATGTTATAAAGGAGAAGAGGGAAGAATTTTTTTTTTTTCTATTTTCCTACCGATTTAAAACTTATTATCTGTTCCTTTTGTTTTTATTTTTATTTTTTCTCTTTCCATTTTCTTCCATACCCCATTGGGAGTATAAGGAATTGTTATAAGTTATTGGCACTATCCATGAGTCAATATAGTGTTATTCAAAAATGAACTTGGATTAATTGTAAATATATATTGCAAACTCAAGAGCAACCATTAAGAAAGGTTTTATAAAGAGTATATAAAAACAGAAGAATCCTGACAGCTTGATTAAAACAAGGCAAAAAAAAAAAAAAAAAAAATCCAGAAGAAGAGAAGAAGGAGATACAAACAAGGGGAACTAAAAGAAAACTCAAAATATGATAGATACCAGGTGTGCACATATTAACCCAACTCTATCAATAGTCACATTAAATGTCAGTCATCTAAATGCACCAATTAAGAGTTATAGAATGACAGTGGACTTAAAAAAAATAATAATAATAAGACCCAAATGTATGTTGTCTTCAAGAAACCCACTTTAAACATACAGACACTGATATATTAAAAATAATAGGATGAAGACAAACATGCCATGATAACACTAATCTAAGGAAAGTTTGGAATAGTTATATTAATTTCAGACACGGCAGACTTCAGAGCCAAGAAAATTATCAGGGTAAAGAGGGACATTACGTAATGATAATGGACTATTTCTCCAAGAGGATATAAGAATATTTAATGTGCATCCACTTAACAACAAAGCATCAAAATACATGAAGGAATAGCTGATAGAACTACAAGGATAATTATATGAGTTTACTACAATATTTGGAGATATTACTACCTCTCTATTAGTAATGGAGAGATCTAGCAGGCAAAAAATCAGTAGTTTTGGTCAATACCCTCAGTCAACTGGCTCTAATTGACATTTGTAAAAGTCTTTATCCAAAATCAGCAGGATATACATTCTTCTCAAGCTCACATGCAAAGTTCACCATGAAAGACCACATTCTGGGCCATAAAACACACCTTAACAAAGATAAACAGCGTTAAGAATAGACATCATATGATGTCTGTGCTCAGACCAAAATGGAATTAAATTAAAAATAAATAACAGAAACATGATTGGAAAAATCCCAAAACATTTAGAGAAAAAACAACATTCTTCTACATAACATTTTGATCAAAGAAGCTGTTTGAGGAGAAACAGCTTGAACTAAATGAAAATATAACTTATCAAAACTTGTGAAATGCAGTTGATAGAGGAAACTTATACCTTTGAATACAAACTTAGGAAAGAAGATCTCAAATTAACAATCTAAGCTTTCATATTAGAAAAATAGAAAAAGAAGAGCAAATTAAATACAACGCAGAAAAAAAATAATAAAAATCAGAGCAGAAATCATTGAAATTGAAAACAGAAAACCAATAGAGAAAATCAAGGAAACCAAAAACTGGTTCTTTTGAAGCATCAATGAAATTGCTCAATCCCTGGCAAGGTTAACAACAGGAGGAAAAAAGAAAAAGAAATACAGATTACTAATCTCAGCAGTGAAAGAGAGTTCATTATTACTGATCCCATGGACATTAAAAAGATAATAAATTAATACTATGAACAGCTCTTTGTGCACAAATTTGATAACGTAGATAAAATGGATCAATTCTTTGAAAGACATTTTCTGCCAAAATTCAAATAAAGACAAATTTATCATCTCAATAGGCCCTTAATGGTTAAAGAAATAGAATCAATCATTAATAACCTTCTAATACAGAAAATACTGGGCTCAGATGATTTCACTGGTTAATTCTATGAAACATTTAAAGAACAAATGCTGCCATTTCTCCACAATCTTTTCCAGAAAATAGAAACAGTAGAACACTTCCTAACTCATTCTGTGAGGACAGAAGAATTCTAATACCAAAACCAGACAAACATATTACAAGAAAAAAAAGTTACAAAACAATATATTCATAAACATAGATGTAAAAAACTCCAACGTAATTTTAGCAAATTCAATCCAATAATACATAAACAGAATTGTATATGATACCTAAGTAGAATTTATTCCAAATTTGCAAGGCTGTTTTAACATTAGAATATCCCTTAATATAATCTATCCCCTCAAGAGACTAAAAAAGAAAATATGAAATAAAAAGATGCAGAAAAATCACTTCACAAAATCCAACATTTATTCATGATGAAGACTCTCAGCAAAGTTAGAATAGAGAAAAACTCCCTCAGGTTTATAAAAAACATACCTTTTTAAACCATTATAGACAACATCATATTTAATGGTGATAAGAAACTAGATACTTTCCCCTTAAGAACAAGGAAACAAGGAAAGGATGTTCCTCTTTTTGAAGCATGTTTAGGATTGAATTGGAAGTTCTATCTAGTGTTGTAAGATAAGAAAAAGAAATAAAAATTATACAGATTTGGAAGGAAGAAGGAAAGCTATCTTTGTTTTTAGGCAACATAATAACCTATGTAAAAAGTCCCCCAAAAAACATATTTTTAAGAACTTTTAGAACTAATAAGCAATTATAAAAAGGTTGCAGCATAACAGGATACCTGTTAATTTATAAAAGTTGATTGCTTTCTGATATTATCAGCAATAAATAATTGGAATTTAAAATGAAAAGCATATCATTTATATTAGCACTAAAAGAGAAAGAAAGAAATAGGTATAAATGCAACAAAGTATGTATAAGATCTATATGAGGAAAACTATAAAACTTTGGTCAATGAAATTAAAAGTCTAAATAAATGGAAAGATATTCCATGTTCATGGATAGGAAGCCTCAATATTACATAGGATGTCAGTTCTTCACAATTTGATCAATTCAATGCAGTTCTAATCAAAATCTCAGGAAGTTACTTTGTAGATATTTATAGATTCTAAAGTCCATATGGAAAGGCAAAAGACCCAGAATGGCCAAAACAATATTGAAGAACAAACTTGTAGGACTGGTGTTACCTGACTTCAAGATTTGCATAATAATAAAGCTACAGTAATCAAGACAGTACAATATTGCCCCCCCCAAAAAAAAAATAGACAAAATACGGTTGACCCTTGAACAACATGGGTTTGAAGTGCAAACATCTGCTTATACATGGATTTTCTTTCACCTCTGCCGCCCGTAAGACAGCAAGACCAACCCCCCCTCTTCCTCCTCTTCCTCAGCTTACTCAATGAGAAGACAGTAAGGATGAAGACCTTTATGATGGCCCACTCTCACTTAAGGAATAGTAAATATATCTTCTCTTGCTTACAATTTTCTGAGTAACATTTTCTTTTCTTTCTCTAGCTTACTTTATTGTAAGAATATAATATATAATTTTTGTAATTTATGAACTATGTGTTAATTGATGGCTTGTGTTATCAGTAAGGCTTCCAGTTAATAGGAGGCTATCAGTCATTAAGTTTTGGGAGAGTCAAAAATTATATGCAGATTTTCAACTATGCAGGAGGTTGGCACCCTTAACCCCCATGTTGTTCTAGGATCAACTGTGGATCACTGGAACAGAATTGTGAGCCTAGAAATAAAAACAGATATAGTCTTCGTTCTTGACAATATGTATATCATATAGACACAAATATAGTGTAATCTTTGACAGAGGAGCAATGGCAATACTATGGATGGTCTTTTCAACAAATCATGCTGGAACAAATAGATATCACATGCAGAAAATGAATATAGACATAGACCTTACACCTTTCACAAAAAAAAAAAAAAGCAAAAAGAACTCAAAATGAACTATAGACATAACTGTAAAATGCAAACTACAAAAATCCCGGAAAATAAGAGAAAATCTGGGTGACCTTACATGTGGTAATAAATTTTTAGCTGTAACACCAAAGCACTGTCTGTGAAAGAAAAAATTGATAAGTTGGGCTTCATTAGCATTGGAAATGTCTACATGGCAAAAGACACTTAAGAGAAAGAAAAGACAAGGTGTAGACTCGGAGAAAATATTTTCAAAACACACCTGTAAGAAAGCACTTACCTCCAACATATAGAAAGAATGTGTAAGAAACAATAGGCTGGGCATGGTGGCTCATTCCTGCAATCCTAGCACTTTGGGATGCTAAGGAGGAGGATTGCTTGAGGCCAGAGTTCAAGAGCTGCCTGGGCAACATAGTGAGAACTCAGCTCTACAAACAATTAAAAAAATTATCCAGGCATGTGGCATGCACCTGTAGTCCTAGCTATTCGGGAGACTAAGGCGGAAGGATTGCTTTAATTCATGAATTTGCAGTTACAGTGAACTACGACTGGGCTCCTATACTCCAGTCTACACCACAGAGTGAGAACCATATCTAATAAAGACAGAAGGAAAGAAAAACAGTCTTTAAAAAAAAAAATTAGATCATGGGCAAAATATCTGAACAGACACCACATCAAAGGAAATATAGAAATGATATAGAAACATAAGAAAATATGCTAAAAGAGGGCGGCACCTATGGCTCAGTGGGTAGGGTGCCAGACCCATATACTGAGGGTGGTGGGTTCAAACCGGGTCCCAGCCAAACTGCAACAAAAAATACCTGGGCATTGGGACAGGCGCCTGTAGTCTCAGCTACTCGGGAGGCTGAGGCAAGAGAATTGCCTAAGCACAGGAGTTGGAGGTTCCTGTGAGCTGTGATGCCATTGCACTCTACCGAGGGTGATAAAGTAAGATTCTGTCTCAAAAAAAAAAAAAAAAGAAAAGAAAATATGCTGAAACATAATGTGTCATTGGGGAAGTGCAAATTAGAACAACAATGAGATAACTTTGTATACCAACTAAAATGCCCCAAATCCAAAACTCTGACAATACCAAATGCCAGTGAAGATGTGCAGCAACTTTGGAAGACAATTTGGCAGGTTTTTACAAAGCTAAGCATATTCTTACCATGTCAACTGGTAAATCACACTCCTTGGTGTTAACCCAATAGGTGGAGAACTTATGTCCACACGAAAACCTGCACATGAATGTTCATAACATCTTTGTTCATAGTTGCCAAAAATTGAAGCACCCAACATATTTTCCATGTCCTCCCAAAATCCATGTATTGAACTCCTAATACCCAAAGTAATGGCATTAGGAGGTAGGATCTTTGGAATTAATCAGAATGCAGCTCTTAAGGCTGTGATTAGTATCCTTATAAAAGATACCCAAGAGCACCAGCTCACTAGCGCTACCATCTGAGAGCACAGCTAGCTGGTACCATCTGTGAAGCAGAAGGTGGGTCCTCCGCATACACCAAATCTGCCAGCACTCTGATCTTAGACTTCCCAGCCTTCGGAAAAATAAGAAATCCATTGCTGTTGTTTATAAGCTATCAATCTATGGTATTTTGTTATAGCAGCCTGAACCAATTAAGAAAATGTCTTTCAATGAGTAAATGGATGAACCATGGTTCATCCATACCATGAAATATTATTCACAATAAAAATGAGGTATCAAGCCATAAAAATTTATAGAGAAACTTTAAATGCATATGACTAACTTGAAGAAGCCAGGATGAAAAAGCTACATGGTGTATGATTCCACCTATATAACATTCTGGAAAAGGCAAAACTGTAGAGACAGTCGAAAAGATCATATACCGTATATACTCAGCACAAAATTTGTGCCGAAAATTCCGAACTCGGCACAAATTTTGTGCCGGAAAAAACTCGGCTTATACTCAAGTATATATGATATGTACTCCTTAGACTATCTTTTTGTCATATATTTGCTAAAATATTAAGTAGATGCATGATTATATTATACCCATTAAGTAAGATAACTTGTGAAAGCACTTAGCACAATATATGATACTTCCTGGGTGCTTGATAAATATTTGTTGAATGAATGAGTGAATTAGGGAATGGAAGAATGAATGGTTCATCTTTATTTCCTTTTGAATCCAAGCAAAGCTTGATACTATGCATAAACAAACACAGATGAATCAACTAAAGGCATAATTTTGTTTACACACATAGCATAATACAATAAATGTATTATATAAATATATGTCATATTATAAATTCTATAACTAGTTGCAATGTTCATTAAAATAGGATAAACTTTGATTCTCATTTCTTAAATTCTGTTTTAACATAGGGACCACGAGGACTACAAGGTGAAGCTGGACCTCCTGGAGAAATGGGTATTGAGGTAAATTATTATGGCTCTTTCTTATACATCAGTACTGAATGCTTTTTGTAAGATCTAAGGTAAAGTTAGTATTATATGTGTTATGAAGAATAATTTTACAGTGTTTTATTTCAAATTCAGGAAATAAAGCCTAAAATTAGATTAAAAGTAGGGATAATGATTTTTTTTATTATTTTTTTTTAATTTATTTATTTTTTATTACAAATCATAGCTGTGTACATTAATGTGATCATGGGGCACCATACACTTGGTTCGTAGATCATTTGACACATTTTCATCACACTGGTTAACATAGGCTTCCTGGCATTTTCCCGGTTATTTTACTAAGACATTTGCATTCCACATTTGCCAAGTTTTACATATATCCTTGTAAGATGCACCACAGGTGTAATCCCATCCATCCCCTTCCCTCTACCCCCCTCTCCCCTCCCTCCCCACCCTTTCCCTTTTCCCCCTATTCTTAGATTGTAACTGGGTAATAGCCTTCACGTGAAGGTCCTAAATTAGTTTCATAGTAGGGGTGAGTACATTGGGTACTTTTTCTTCCATTCTTGAGAGACTTTACTGAGAAGAATATGTTCCAGCTCCATCCATGTAAACATGAAAGAGGTAAAGTCTCCATCTTTTAATTAAATAGATATTTATTGCCTTCCCTGATCAAGAATGCAAGCTTCATGAAGACAAGGATAAGGTCTTCGTTTTTGACTGTATTTACCACAGGCACTAGCAGAGTTGTTTGTTCATCATACACATTGCATGCATCTGTTGGATTCTGGATATGATCCTCTTATCCTACATTTAGCTAATCTGCACTTTTGCTTGTTCATGAAGTATTCTCTAGGTTTTCCCAATGCCAAGACTTTGTTGTGATATTTTCTCATGTAACATTCTTTGTCTTCCATTCCCATCCTTTACCTAATTATTGTCATTATTTTTAATCCTGTTGACAGGCCTATTTCCTTCTCATACCTCCTTGATTCTTCTCCTGATAAATTCAAATAAGTATGCTCTACTCTTGGAAACACTTATAATACTTTTCTTGTATTGCTCCTAGGGACTTTGTTGTTTGATAGCTTACATTTTATTCAGTCACATGCTTGCTTTCTCCCTCCCTTTGGATTATAAATTCTTTGAAGATAAAGATAATATTTTAGTTATTTTTCTGCCTTCATCAGCACCTGGAACTTAGCAGGTGCTTTATAAATACAGGGTGGCCACATGAACTTCACGGCCACCCTGTATTTGCTATGCTGACATTGCACTGCCAGCATAGCTCTATTATTTAAACTTGTTTAATTCATGGATTCAATAGAAAATATATGAACTACATATCTAAATCATAATTTGATTTACTTACATTACTAAACAATATGTGTTAATTTTTACAGATCAATGACAAGACTCAAGAATTCAAGAATTCAAGAATTTATAATATATGACTTTTAGATGTGAATAAATGTAGATGTAGCTTGCTGTCTAACAATTTAGATGAAATTACAGAGTGGTTGGACCATTGCCCTAATGATAACAGTTTTACATAAACAAGCTTACTTTTCCAGATTATTGATAGTTATAGTTAATGTGCTATATGTTTTTAATTTAAGAAAAGATCTATTATCGAAGATAAAATGTGAGGGAATTATGAAGAAAAAAACTTTCTATTTTTCACTTACAAGAACTTGGAGTCAATAAGGCATCTGGTAAATACACAAATGACACTTAAAATTTGCAAAAGGATGAAGATTTATCTTTTTTCAGATTAATATGAGGGTACAGATGATTAGGTTACATTGTTTGCAATTGTTAGGTAAAGTTCAAGTTGTAGTTGAGCCCTCCACCTAGGGGGTATGCTGTATACCCTTATATTGTGCACATTAGGTGAAAATTTACCAATCTCCCTCCCTTCTTCCTGCTCCCCTTTCTTTTCTCTCTGCTCCCCCTAATTGAAGTCAATTCTGTTTTTCTCTCATGTGGGAATGTAGTTATCTATTGATTTCACATCAGTATTGAGTACGTTGGATACTTGCTTTTCCATTCTTGTGATACTTTACCAAGAAGAATGTCTCAACTCCATCCAGGTTAACAAAGAATGTGAAGTCTCCATCTTTTTTTGTGGCTGAATAGTACTCTATGGTGTGCATATGCTAGAATTTATTAATCCCTTCATGGGTTGATGAGAACTTAGGTTGTGGGAATAGACATTCTAGTGCAAATGCCTTTATGGTAAAATGATTTTTTTTCTTCTGGGTAGATGCTTAGTAATGGGATTGCATGATCAAATGGAAGGTCCACTTTTAGCTCTTTGAGAATTCTCTATGCTTTTTTCTATAGAGGATATATTAGTTTTTAATCCCACCAGCAAGGTAAATGTGTTCCCTTCTCTCAACATACATGCCAGCATCAGTAGCTTTGGGACCTTGTGATGTGGGCTATTCTCACTGGGGTTAGGTGATATCTCAGGGTGTTTTTGATTTGCATTTCTCTAATAATGAGGGATGATGAACATTTTTTCATGAGTTTGTTGGCCATTCGTCTGTCCTTCTTCAGAGAAGGTTCTGTTCATGTTTCTTGCTCATTTGTAAATGGGATTGTTTGCTCTTTTCTTGTTGATTAATTTGAGTTCTCTGTAGATTCTAGTTATAAGCCTTTTGTCAGATGCATAGCATGCAAATGTCTTCTCCCATTCTGAAGGTAGTCTGTTTACTTTAGTTATTGTGGCTTTAGCTGTGTGGAAGCTTTTTACTTTGATCATGTCCCATTCATTTATTTTTGATGTTGCTGTAATTGCCAAAGGGCTCTTCATAAAATTTTTTCCAAGGCCAGTGTTGTTGAGAGTTTTCCCCATGCTTTCTTCTAGAATTTCATCACTTTGTGTCTTAAAGTTAAATCTTTTATCCAGTGAGAGTCATTCTTATTTTTTTATTTTTTTATTTTTTTGAGACAGGGTCTCACTCATTCACCCTGGAATTGAGTGCCACAGTGTTAAGGCTCATAGCAACCTCAAACTCTTGGGCTCAAGTGATCCTCTTGCCTCAGCCTCCTGAGTATCTGGGACTACAGGTGCCTGCAACAACGCCCAGCTAATTTTAGAAACAGGGGTCTCACTCTTGCTCAGGATGCTCTCGAACTTGCAAGCTCAAGCAATCAGCTCGTCTCAGCCTCCCAGAGTGCTAGGAGGCTAGGTGGCTACAGACGTAAGCCACCATGCCTGGCTCAGAGCCAATTTTTGTAAGTTGTGAAAGGCGTGGGTCCAGTTTCAGTCTTCTACATGTGGCTAATCAGTTTTCCCAGAACCATTTATTAAGTGGGGACTTTTTTCCCCAGTGTATGGTTTATCAAACATCAGATGGCGATACGTGGCTGGGCTCATTTCTAGGTTCTCTATTCTATTCCATAAATCTATATGTCTATTTTTTGCCAGTGCCCCGCTGTTTTGATCCCCATAGACTTGTAGTATAACTTGAAGTCTGATAATGTGATGCCTCTAGATTCGTTCTATCTCTTAGAATTGCACTGGCTATTCAGTGTTTTTTGTTTTTTTTGTTTGTTTTGTTTTGTTTTTTCTGGTTCCATATAAAACTAAGCACTATTTTTTCAAGTTCTTCAACATATGATTTTGGTGCTTTGATGGGGATTGCATTAAATCTATAGATTGCTTTCTGTAGTATGGACATTTTAATAATATTGATTCTTCCCAACACATTCTATGAAGCAAATATTACCCCCATACCAAAACCATGAAGCAAATATCACCCTAATACCGAAACCAGAAAAGAACCCAACAAAAAAGGAAAACTACAGACCAATATCATTAATAAATATCAATGCAAACATCGTCAATAAAATCCTAGCAAACAGAACACATTAAAAAATTATACATCATGATCAGGTGGGCTTTATCTCAGGGATGCAAGGTTGATACAATATACATAAATCTATAAATGTAATTCACCACATAAATAGAAGCAAAAACAAAAACCATATGATTCTCAATAGGTGCAGAAAAAGCATTTGACAAAATTCAGCATCCTTTCTGACAAGAACACTTAAGAAAATAAGCATAGAAGGGAGATTTCTTAAACTGACAAAAGCCACGTACAACTAACCCACAGCCAATATCCTACTGAATGGAGTAAAACTGAAAGCAATTGCACTTAGAACTGGAACCAAACAAGGATTTCCCCTATCACCACTGCTATTCAACATAGTACTAGAAGTTCTAGCCAATGCCATCAGGCAAAAGAAGGATATCAAGGGTATTCAAATGGGAACAAAGGAGGTCAAACTTTCACTCACTCTTTGCTGATGATAGGACCTTGTACTTAGAAAATGGCAGGGACTCAACAACAAGGCTTCTGGAAGTGGTCAAGGAATACAGTAACATTCCGGCATACAAAATCAATGTCCACCAATCAGTAGCCTTCATATATGCCAATAACAGCCAAGCTGAGAATCAAATCAGAGGCTGGAGATTTCTAATCATCAAAGGTTTTATTTCATCAGAATATGCAGCACCAGATAATTTAAGGAGAGTTATTCTGCTTGAAACCTGAGACATCTGACTTACTGTTTCCTGTCATAGTAGAAGTTGGCATCCTCTGCCAACCCAGCTTTATTCTACCAACATCGTAAAATTATTCAGAGGATAGATATGCCTGTAAAATCTTTCTGAAGTCTTATTATTTGGTGATTTTTGACAATTATACGTAATTTTCTTAAATGTTGAGTCTTGGTTTAAAATGCCAAAACACAATGAATACTTTTATGGATGATTTTATACTCAGATATAAAGGTATTTATTTCCACTGAGAACTGTTCATTCGAAAAATGACCAAGATAATTTAATTTAAGCAGGTGCTTTGTAAAATTTCAATTTCACTTAGAATCTGTGGAATATCTGTGGTTGCTCTTCTTGAAAGTTAATATCCTACAAGTTGATGAAGTGGCATTGGTCTGAGCTGCCTACATTTTCTTTGTCTCACCTTTTAAAAACTATAAATAGAAGTCTATTTATAAATAGACTATAAATAGAAGACTATAAATAGGATAGACTTCTATTTATAAAATTATATATTTTTATAATTTAAAATTATATAATTTATATAAATTATATAAATTATATATTTTAAATTTATAATTTTAAAATTGTAAAAATTTATAATTATATAATTATAAATTTATATAATTGTATAATATAAAATTATAATTTTAATTTATAATTTTATAAATAGAAGTCCATTTTCTCTTTTAAGGCTAGCACATACTTTATGTTTTCTCTTTTGATTTTCATTAAAGAAAGTTTGTATTCTATACCACATAATGATATTTACATACCCCTAACTCTTTTTGTACTGCTTGAGGACACTTCATTAAACAAAACTTTCCTGCTCTCAGTTTTACTTTGTTTTATCAAGAAACATATGACATACTAAAAATAAAATAAGAAGAAGGTTGATACAGTTACTAAGTACAAATGATTAGTTGTGTGTGTGAACTACAAGAGATAAAGCAAGAAACTGGGGCTAGGAATAGTGCACTCATCACCAATCTCATGTCTTAAGAAATAAGAGAAAAGTTACTGGAAGCCAGAACATAAGAAAGTTATGTAGAGTAGCCTACATCAAAGGAGCAATTGAGGGACAGGGAGAGCCCAAGACAACATCGCAGGAAAGATCTCAGAGAAGAAATACTCTGTCCTCTCTCATCCTTCCAGTTATCTAGGCTCTCCCCTAAGCTAAATTCAACCAAAAGATAGAAAGTACAGGAGGCTTGCTGATGTGGTCCATAGGGTTACCATGGCAAGGAGCAGGAAAGAGAAGAAATGAGAGCAGGTATAGAGAAACCAATGAGAGATATTTAAGATAGCTCATGCACTATATGGTACACAGTGAACACCATACTCTCAGATCTTTTAACCATCCTCATAGACTTAGCCTCAACAGGACACATCAATATAATAATGGGTAAGGAAGTATAATATTTCCTAACACTTGAACAACAAATCACCTCAATAAATTTTGTAGTGTTTGAGAATAATCCCCTGTTTGTTGCTGTGTGACACTTAATTATGTGTTTTTATGTTGAGGCTTTTTAGCCTTCTTTGAGTCCACAAATACTGGGGAATGTTTGTTTTCATGCTAGTTTTGAATAGTCATGTCTTAGTTTTTTTGTTTTGTTTTGTTTTGTTTTAAAGTAGAGTGCAACTAAATCTTGAATTTTAACTCAAAGTCAACAATGTAGCCTGGGGACTCAAATGTTTAACACCCATCATTTCAAATTTTTCATTTAGAATGTTTCCTCTATGTAAATTCATGCCCATAAAACTAAATAGGAGATTAGCACTAAACTGTCACAGATAGCAGGGAGAAAATGATGACAGTCAGCAATCTGGGCAATATGCTTCTATTTTAACACCACTTTTGACAGTGCTTGAAGCCTTTAATGAGTTTCTTTCTTTCCATCCTTGGCAACAACCTCCTTATAACCTTTTCTTTTTGGTCAGAAAAGGTGGAAAAGTGCCAACATGATTAGTTGCCACTGTCAGTCAATTCTCTGTTGCCAAACATCTTTTTCTTTTGAGTTAATGAAAACATTGTCAGGAATATCAATAATAAGATTCTCAGTACTGAGAGGCCACAGCTCCTGGGAAGTAAAAAATGCCCCAAATTCTACCTTCAAGGATGTGTCACTAAAGAGCAACCTTCTTTTTTATTTTATTTTATTTTATTTTATTTTATTTTATTTTATTTTATTTTATTTTATTTTATTTTATTTTATTTTATTTTATTTTATTTTTATTGTTGGGGATTCATTGAGGGTACAAAGAACCAGGTTACATTGATTGCAATTGTTAGGTAAAGTCCCTCTTATAATTGTGAAGAGCAACCATCTTTAAGATATGAACAGAGTTTGCTTCCTCATGCCCTTCAGATTCTTCAGTAGCAAGATATGAGGTGAGAGAGCCCTTTTTGATGACTTATTTACAAAATAGTTCCCCCACAGCCAAGATACCCTTAAGCTATTTCATCCAAGTCAATAGCAGTTCACATTAATGGAACATGCAATATCTGCCAGGTTCTCCACTAAGTGCTAGTTACAACACTGAATATCATGCTGTTGACAGAGACTGATGCATAAATAAGTACACAAACACAAAGCCTTGGCACTTGTGGAGCTCAGAGAAGGGAAAGTAGAGTCCTCACAGAAGAGAGTTGTGTGGGATTGCTTATTGACAAATGAATGAATATAATAGTATCTCACAGATAGAGAAGAGAGAAAAGGAACTTCTAAGAAGCAGCAACAACTAAAGGTTGTGCAATTATTAATAGAATAACAATTATGCATAAATCATAAAATCAGTGATTTCAGTAGGTAGCAAATTACCATAAAGATCTGTTGATAGATTGGAAAGGGAAACTATACCCTATTTCCTACAAATTCTCATTGTTTAGCACAGTGGATGGAACAGAGTGGGGTTTTCATAAATGTTGAAATTAATGAGTGGTCATAAATGCCTTTTTATTTATTTATTTTTATTTTTTTTCTTATAAATGCCTTTTTAAGAAGTTTCCTTTTCAAAATATAAGCCCACTATAATTATTTAGGTGAAATTTAGAACTTACAAACTAGAATGAGTGGAACTAGTATGAATTGTGACACTTGAATTGACAGTAAGGGGATATTGAAGCAATATAATATTAAGGGGCAATTTTTGAGATGGGAGCCTCATGTATTCCTTTTAAGTCTAATCAATTTGGATTTGGAGGTATTAAATAATCTTCATATCCCTACTTATCTTCTATTCTATCACCCCCTTCATATGAACCCACGAGCTTGTGAAGCCAGTCAGAGTTTATCAAGAGACTACCTTGAGTTCTCCTCTCTACTCTGCCTGAGGCCAAAAAAAGAGATTACAAGATTCTCTTGGGAGCTGTGCCTGGGCTGTACTGTCCTTGTCAGAGACTGCTACATATTTGAAGAATATACTAGGTATCTTTTGATATGTGTGAGTTTCCTCCAAGGAAACACTAGGTATGCACACACTGTGTTATATTAGGTGACTGTGCTTCTTCTTCTTGAGAAAAATGCCTTTTGGAGCATAGATTCTTCAGCTAAAGAAACAGGGACTCTTTTTCCACCTGACATAAACTTACCTGTCCTAGCTGATAGCACCATCAATAAAACCTAAGATTCCCCTGCAAAGGGAAAGAGGAGTGGCATATACAAAAAGAATATGTTATCAGCAATGCACTCTCTTAAAAAAAAAAAAAAAGCCACAAGCTTAGTGTGTTTCAGAGACTGAGTAATGAGAAGGCCAGAGGAGCAAAATGAAAAGAAGAAGAGCTGTTGGGGAGAATGTTCAATAATGCATCTGCTCAGATCCACAGATTGGGAGTTCTCAAACATGTTTCAAATTAAAGATATGCCAAGCAAAAGAAATTAATTATTAACAAAGTCAAAGCAGCATAGGAATCATAAGATTAGTGACTTCAATTTTAAAGTGAAAAAAATTACAAGTAAGCTGTATCCCTAATGTAAGGAGAGGATGCAATGGTAATTTCATAGCACCTACAATGCTACCCCACTGAGAACCCAAATTCCTCCAAATTGTCCTCTTACCTTCTCCCAATCATAATTGTTTTGTTGTTATTATTGTTAAATCATAAGTTTTTAACATCCATTTATGTCTTAGATAGTTCAAGGAAAACTCTTCATTTAAATATGTAGTAAAAGATCTTTACCATCTAGTAGCACATAGAAAAAAATACAATTTCAGTTTATGAAACAAAAAGTTCAGCAACATTATGTGCTTTGGGAAAAAAGTTTGGAGAACTAAAGCATTGGTTCTATAGGCAATGAATTGGTTACAGAGAAAATTTTTGATGAACATGTAAAAAATGCACTACACATGTCCTTGCCTTGATGAACATGACCACTTGAGTCTTCAATAGTGGTGATGTGGCTGACCTGTAGGGTTGTCCTGAACCTGCTCTGCACGTTTGATGCAGCCACTTAAATTATTCATGACATCTGTTACTTACTTGATTTTCATAAGTGTAGGTGAAATTTGAAATGTATAGTGTATTATTGTATAGCTATCATTCTACAAAATTGTAACTGGATCATATTCCCCAACACATTTTCTAACTCTCAACGAAAACTTTATTGTTTTTTTATTGGTGTTATTTGGATTTTTTTTTTTTTTTTTTTTTTTTTTTTTACTTGTGGGTTAGTATCTAGCCAGAAGGGCAAAGTCCGGTGGGCTGGTTCTTTTTTTTTTTTT
>CAUYPK010162615.1:0-21919 GCA_963574355.1 Loris lydekkerianus | reverse complement strand
TATCCCAGGAATGGAAGAAAAAGTATCCAATGTACTCAGCCCTACTATGAAGCTAAACTATAGCTTTCACATGAAGGCTATAACCCAACTATAGCACAAGACTATGGGAAAAGGACCAAGGAAGGGGAAGGGAGGGGGGAGGTTTGGGTGTAGGGAGGGTAATGGGTCGGGCCACATCTATGGTGCATATTTTTATCTATAATAATAAAAAAAAAAGAAAGGTGAAAAAAAAATATATATAATTGGATCTTTGAGCAACTGAACCTAGACTGACATCCCTTGTGGTTTTGCTCATCTGAGGTGGCGGTATTGCTTGTAGTTTGGTGGCTGTGGAGTGGGGAGAGACCAAATCTCCTCGTAGCAGCTGCCTGGCCATATTTGCCAGAGGGCAGCTTTGGACTCTCTCATGGCTCTGCTGTTACTGGCCTCCAGCACAGTGGGGATTTCCTACTGATTGCCTCCAAAGAAAAGACTTCTGAATTTTGAAATTTTGTGCTTATGTGGGTGAATGCTATTGAAAGGTACCACACAGTGGGGGATACCCCTCTCAATTTGGGGAATTGAGGAAATTCCCATTTGTTTGGGTTTGGACAAGCCCCCAACCAAACAGAATGCTCTTCATTTCATGCTTGTCTGGTGTTTCCTCGTGTCTGGATTGGGGCTGATTTTCTCATCTGGAACTCCGCAAAGGTGATGATGACGTGTTTTTCTTAGGGTGCCCCATGTGGAGGCACTTGATGCCCATCTGCCTCTCATTGGTGATGGTAGTGTAGACCGTCCAATCTAGGTGTCTGATTTTTTTTCATTGTATAATCACTTTTTTCTCCTTGCAATAACAAGCAATCTAAGAGGACATCATTTAAGACCATGCAAATATCCTGTTCTTCATCAAACTTTCCCCCTAGATTTAGCATCCACTGATGCTTCTTGCCTGATCCAGTCTTTACTGTGATAGTTACAAAGCTGTGTTTTTCCAACTCTAGTGTTCTTGCATTTGGCATTCAGCCCTCAGTATTCCAATGTGACCAGAGTCCTTCCTGTCCCTTATTTATTTATCCATTTATTATCACCATGGACTCATGAATTCCTATTTTCCCAGTAGTTTGTACCTTATTGCTACACTTAATTATTTCAGTGCTCAGATTGTCCCAGCTTTGGTCAGTGGGTGTCCCTTCAAGCTGGGTCACATGTCCTTTAGGGGTGTCCATCCTGCAGCCTGCAGGCAGTATGTGGATTAGTTGAGGCCTATTTTGCTTATCTGTGGTGTTGGATACCATGAAAATTATGCACAAACCTTTTTTATGCTCATCTGCTTTCATTAGCTTTTGTGTACCTAATATGTGGCCCAAGACAACTCTTCTTCTTCCAAAGTGCAGGCAGAAAAACAAGGGCAAAAAAGCTTGGACATCCTTCTGGCATAACAAGATGTCCCAGGCTCAACTCTGCCCCAGGCCTGGAACCAGCTTTTTCTTTGAGGAGCCCTGGTTCCTTTTAAAGCAAATTGATATTAAACACCAAGATCTGGGCACTAGTAGTAATCCTACTAACTGAGTGGCTTTGCGTCCTGAAAAGGTGGCATATTTGAAACACTGACATAAATATATAGCTTTATAAAAATACGACACAGTAGAATTGTCCTATAAGCAAGAGAACGGTGGGATTTATGACTGATTTATGACTGATTTATCACAGTGCACTGGAGCTCTGTCCCAGGGCACTGAAGCTGAGCAATGAGTTTCTTGTCTATCCATTCTGGTAGCAGGTACCTGTAACTACACAAAAAACTCATTCACTTTGTGAATATAGTCCAAGACAAATGGCCCTTCTGAAATGGCCCCCTCCTTCAGCCATCTCCTGATGACAGGCTGGCCTTGAGGTAGTAATTGGTTATAAAAGTACCTTTTTTAAAAAAAATTTATTTTTATGGGGTACAATATGCTGTTTTTATATACAATTTGAAACACAACAAACTGGTTAACATAGCCTTCACTGCACTTTTTTAATTATTGTGTTAAGACATTTATACTCTACATTTAGTAGATTTGACATGTACCTTTGTAAAATGCACAGTAAGATTAGCCCACATCACAAAATCCCAAAAGTAAAGATGGTTGGCGTGGATGTGGAGAAAAGGGAGCACTTTTGCATTGCTGGTGGGAATGCAAACTAATATGTTCCTTTTGGAAAGAAGTTTGGAGATCACTTAGGGTTTTAAAAATAGACCTGCCATTGGATCCTGCAATTCCTATACTAGGTATATATACAGAAGTCCAAAAGTCACATTATAACAAAGATATTTGCACTGTAATGTTTATTGCAGCCCAATTCATAATTGCTAAGTCATGGAAGAAGTCTAAGTGCCTATTGATCCACGAATGGATTAATAAATAGTGGTATATGTACACCATGGAATATAATGCAGCCTTTAAAAAGATGGAGACTTTACTTCTTTTATGTTTACATGGATTGAGCTGGAACATATTTTTCTTAGTAAAGTATCTCAAGAATGAAAGAATAAGTATCCAATATGCTCAGCTCTACTATGAAACCTCCTTAACTCTTCTAATGGCTTCCTTTTTGATTTTGATGAAGAATATTTTATAAACTCTATTTTCATCAGTTCTGCTTTTGGATTTGTATCTAAACAGTCTTTGTGCTAGTTGAAATGACAAGTATTTTCCACTTTTTTTTTTTTTTTTTCTTTCCTAGGAGTTTTAATAGTTAAAGTTTAGGTGTATATTCTACATGATGCTATTCTTTTTACACACACAGTGGCCAGAATTGGTCAATGGGTAATGTGTCAATCTCTTCTCTCTCTCCAGCCTTCCCTCCCTGTATCTCTCATCATTTTGATAGCAATTTGTTCATGTACTATTTTTTAAAAAATTTTACTCATTCTTCATTTGACTCCTTCTCAAAGATCAATTGACCATATACATGTGACAGTATTTCTACTCTGCTTCATTGACCCATGTGTCAATGTTTATAACTGAACTACAAGGTATGGATTGTTGTGGGTTTATAATAATAATAAGTCTTGAATTCAGTAGTATGAGTTATCCAATTAGTTCACTTATTAAGAATTATGATTATTGTTATCGACCCTTTGGCTACTCCTTTGTATTTTGGATTTGATTTATAAATTTCTACCAAAATGCTTTCTGGAATTTTAATTATGATTTTGTTTAATCTATAGGTCAATTTAGGAGAGAATTTCTATCTTACAACTTGAGTATCTAATCTATGAATATAGTGTACTAATACATTCATTTAGATCTTCTTTGATTTCTGTCATCAATATTTTGTAATTGTCAGCCTATATAATGCACACATTTGATTAGACTCATACATAATAATTTAATAATTTTGGTGTACTATACAAATACAAATGTTACTTTTTCAAAATTCAAATTCTATATGGCTCTACATAAATTTTAAGGATTATTTTTACCTTCTATTCTGACCATTTTGATTTTTGCAGTTAATATTTCATTTACATGTCACTGAAATTTTCTTAAGTTTTCATTTCATTTTTATAAAAACAACATAATAAATATATGAAAAAATCTACTAGTAATAATGCAATATACTAAGACACAAAGATATTTCTATTTGTTGCCATTTGATGCAATTATGCTAAAAAAAGAATTGATAATGTGCTTCATACTGAGTCTATCCTGGAGCATACAATTATAAAGAATAGTAAGATATAGCAACTTCCCTGATACAATTATAGCTCAAAGTGGCATAGCATAGCTGAGAATTAGAGTGATTGAAAGTATGGGGCAAGTAAACTGCCAAGAGGAGGTAAGTAAAGATTTAACGAAGATTGCGAGGAGCAGATATAATATGTATGTTGTCCCCAAACTGTGAGAGGGCATGGTACTTTTGAGAAATTACAAGTAATTCATTATATCTGAAATGCTGGAGTTTTTTTCTTGAAATGGGAAAACATTAGAATGGAGAGGCAGACAGGATCTACTAATGGGAGGCCTGTGTTTCAAGCTATGGAATTTAAAATGCATAAAACTATAGCAAAAGCAGTTTATTCCGAGAGAGTATATTAAATTGAATTGATATGGAGTAGTAGCCAAATGGGTATGAGATTTAATAGAAAAGATTGATTCTGTAATTATTCCGATAGGGCAATAGAGTAATTTCATTCAATTTGTGTCAGTAGGCACATAAAATGTCTACAATACCTCAATAATAGTGTAAGTAAAATTTTGTAATACACTTTTTTCCATTTAGCAGTATATAGTCCAATCATTCTTGAGTCTATTGTTATTACTATAATAACTTACATACTTCCGTTAAGTAACTCTACCATCTTTAATTTGTTCTCTACTGCTGAATGTTTAGATTATTTCTAGCTTTTGCATTTTTATAAAATATGCTAAATGTTTTTGTGCATATACACATTTCTCATTTTACACTTGCCTTAGGCCTGAAGTAAGAAATGTAGGGGTGAGAAAAATAAGTTCTGAATAATTTTAGGTTTGTTAAATCCCCATACTTATTTTCTAAAATACTCTGTTAATATTCCATCTAATCTCAAACTTTCATCTGTAATGTGCATTTGTAAAAATAACTTCTATATCAAAGATATTCAAATGGAGACAGAGGAGGTCAAACTCTCACTTTTTGCTGATGATGTGATCTCATACTTAGAAAACCCCTGGGAATCAACCATAAGGCTTCCAGAAGTGACCAAGGAAGGAATGAGAAATGTATCAGAGTACAAAATTGAGGTCCACAAAAAGTAGCCTTTCTATATACCCATAGCAGTCAAGCTGAGAATCAAATCAAAGACACATACCCATCTCTCTGAAGAATTTCTACACAGAGAGCTAAGAAACCTTGATAAAAGAAGTAGCAGAAGACCTTAGCAAATGTAGGAACATACCATGCCCACAACTGGGAAGAATTAGCATTGTTAAAATGTCTATGCTACCCCAAATTATGTACAGATTTAATACAATCCCCCCAAAGCACCAAAGTCATACTTTAAAGAACTCAAAGCAATAGTACTTAGTGTCATATAGAACCAGAAAAAATCCCGAATAGACAATGCAATTCTAAGAAATAAAAACAAATCTAGAGGCATCACATTACCAGACTTTAGGTTATACTTCAAGTCTACAGTGATCAAAACAGCATGTACTGGCACAAAAAATAGAGACATAGATTTATGGAATGGAATAGAGAACCCAGAAATGAAACCAGCTACCAGCTTCATATTGCCACCTGATCATCAATAAACCAAACAAAGGCATACACTGGGGAAAAAAATTCCTTTATAATAAATGGTGCTGGGTGAACTGATTAGCCACATGTAAAAGACTAAAATTGGACCCACACCCATCACCACTTACCAAAATTAACTCCCACTGGATAACAGATTTAAATTGAAGGCATGAAATGATTAAACCTCTGGAAGAAAATGTGGGAGAAATTCTTGACAAAACTGGTCTTAGAAAAGACTCTATGAAGAAGACCATCTTGACAATTGCAGCAACACCTAATAAATAAATGGAACATGATCAAGCTAAGGATGTAACAACTAAAGCAAACAGACACTCTTCATAATGTAGGAAGATATTTTCATGCTACAAATCTGACAAAGGACTGATACCTAGAATTTACAAAGAGTTCAACTAATCAATAAGAAAAGACTAAACAATCGCATTTATAAGAAAATAGACAAATGGCCAACAAACACATGAAAAAATGCTCATCATCCCTAATGATGAGTTGATTTAATCAGATATATGCAAATCAAAACCACCTTGAGATATCACCTAACCCCCTCACTTTCTTTTTCCTCCCTCTTGCTGGGTATGATACAGACTTAGTGGTGGATTATGCAGATAAGAGGAACCCTCAATGCTCAAGAAGAGTTCAATAACAAAATGGGTATACCTGGGTTCCCAGTCCTTTTTACATCACCGTATCATGCTTAGGCTGCTTGTGTTATCTGTTATACCAAAAGAAATGATTTCTATTATAACTATTACTTTGACTTTTATCATAGCAGTAGGATACCAATATCCTACTTAGTATTTGAGGCATAATCAATCTCAATGAAACTGTTATTGGAAGGGGAACAAATAAAGATGCCAAACCAGATATTTTGCATTTAACACTCAAAATCTATTATCCAAATTTCTCCATTTTATTGTATAGGAAACTCACCATTAGGAACTACATCAATATAACCCACATCACACAAAGTCCCAAAACAGCAGACACTAGTGTAGATGTAGCAAGAAGGAAACATTTTTATACTGCTGATGGGATTGCAAACAATCCAGCCACTGTGGAAAGAAGTATGTAGAATTTTCAAAGAATTTAGTCAACCTTCCACTTGATCCTACAATTTGATTATTAAGTATGGACCCAGAAGAAAAAAAAATCATGTAAGCATAAGGACATTTGCACTAGAATGTTTACCACAGCTCAGTTCACAATCGCCAAACTGTGGAATCAACTCAAGTGCCTATCTACAGGTGAAAAGATTAATAAACTGTGGTATTTGTATACCATGGAATACTTCTCAGCCATAAAAATGATGGAGCCTTTACTTTTTTGGTATTAACCTGAATGGAGTTAAAGAACTTTCTTCTTAGTAAAATATTCTAAGACTGAAAAAGGAAGTATCCAATGTACTCACTACTAATACGAAGCCTATGGTTAAACAAATACACGCCCACAGGAAAGAAAAACACAACTAAATTCTAGGGGTGAGAGAAAAGGAGGGAGAGGGACTGGTAAACTCTCACCCAATCTGTACACTGTAAGGGGATACAGCACACCTACTGGATGGGGGCTCAACTACAACTTGAACTTCACTTAACAAATGTAAACATTGTAATCTAATTTTTGTACCCACATATTAATTTTAAATTAAAAAAAAATAAAAATGATTACTAAAAAGACTAATTTTTCCCAGTTAGTGTTTATATAAGATTATAGACTATCACTACCAAACAAAATAATAAATATAACATTATATTTAGGATAAATGTAATATAATAAACATAATATTGTGTGTAAATTTACTGGTAGAATTATAAGAGTAACATGATAGACTATCACACAAAATAATAAATATGATATTATGTTCAAAATAAATATAATAAATATGATATTGTATGTAAATTTACTATGAGAATTAAGTTTTCATATACTTTTTAAAAATTAGAACTTATAAACTTTTACATATATACCATATTTTTAAGGAAAGATGAATAGAATTTGGGAAAATTCATCATACCAAAATTGAACTAAATATTCTTTAGCTCTTCTTTAGTAAATACGTAGAGTCAAAAAAAAAAAAAAAAAAAGAAAGAAAGAAAGAAAGAAAGAAAGAAAGAAAGAAAGAAAAAAGCCTAATTATTGTTATTGTAAGCCAGTAAGAAAAATATTTTGCTACAGACATTTTGGGGGACATTCTATTATATATTTATGGTTTTGTCTTAGAGTCTTTTAAAGAGAGTAAATGCTCCCAGTTGTTTTTTGTTTGTTTGTTTTTTAACGCAAATTAAATTTGTAACATAGGAAGCAGCCTTAGGTATGACTTCATGTGCATTTACATGTCTTAGATGGGTTCTACACAGTTTATCATTAGAAACAGAAAATACTGGTACAAATATCTTTGTTGTGATATGATTTTTGGTCTTCAGGGTATCTGCCCAGTAGAGGAATTACAGGATTGAATGGTAGGTCTATTTTTAGATCTTTAAGTGTTATCTTGTCCTAATTGTTGCCTTTTTCTTCTGCCCTTCCCAGTAGAATTTCTTGGAATAATTGTTTATGAATCATTTTCATTTCTTGCCCTCTTGTTCATTCTTTTACCCATTTCATTCTGGCCACCTATCCTTCTGAATTCGGCTATTCTACTGAATTTATGTCACAGTCACCAGTGACCTTGGTGCTATCAAACCAAGGGACAATCCTCATTCTTACACTTATCAGCATATTCATCATGTTGGACCTTTTTGAAGTAATTTCCATTTTGGTTTTACTAACCCTTTCCTTGCAACTCTTTATTTTTTACTTTTTTCCCACCTTCTCTACTGAATCTTGTACATGTCTAGTGTACCAGGACTGAGTTTGGGTTTCTTCCCCTTTCTCTGTACGTCTTTCAGATTTCAGATTTTCAGATCCCCCACTATTGTAAATATCACTTATTTGTCAATGACCTCGCAAATACATTACCTCAAATAATGTATTCTTGAGGACTTCTTTAGGACGCCTTCCCCAAAGGAGTATATTCATGTTCCTATAACCAAGTGTCTCCTTTACATTGCTTAAACTTGGACCTCTGGCCCCCACTTCTCCTAAAGGGACTCCTCTGTTTCTGTATCATCAAACTATATGGCTATTTGCCCCAGTTGCTTAATCCAAACAGGTAAAAAAGAATCATGATTCTTTTTCCCTGCACAATTTTTAAGTTCTATCATTCTGTCTTTAAAATATCTCAAATCTCTCCACCTTTTCCCTCCTCCATCCCCACTCTCCACACCAAGGCACAATCCTGTTATGTCTAACAGAAATCTGCTAAATACAGTAGTTGACCACCTCCCTGTGTTGACAACCTCCTTAAGTTGACCTAATTTTCACAAACTGGACATGCACTACATGTGCCTATCAGTACCGTAGGCCTGGTTCCTTATGTTGACCACCCCTGTATGTTGACAGGTTTGTTACAGTCCTTTGATGCTCAACTTACAGAGGCTCTACTGTACTGATTTCTTAGCATCTACTCTGGCTTCTGCTTAATTCCATTTGCCACGCAGAATCTTTTAAAGCTAAAAAAAATGGCCGTCTGCCAGCTGAAAGGTTACCACCGATTCCCACTGTGCATAGAATAAAATCCAGTCTTTCATGAAGACTTGGATTCCGTTTGCCTCTCCAGTATCTTCCCTCTGTTCACACACTTACTACTATAGTCTCCTTTGTTCTTGTGGCTGTAAGATGTTTTCCTTTTTAACATTTTAGCTTTTATCAATTTTTCCAGTACTTACCTACAGGCCCTTCATAAGGCTGTGTGTTTTTCATTCCTTACAGATGAACAGACACTTCTCTGAAGATGACTGACAAATATCAGCCAAAAAACACATGAAAAAATGCTCATCATCCCTAATCATCAGAAAAAGGCAAATCAAAACCACTCTCAGAGCTCACAGAACTTCAGCAAGATTGGCCCACATTACAAAATCCCAAATCTGCAGATGTTGGCTACTGTGGATATGGAGAGAAGGGACTACTTTAACATTGCCGGTAGAATTGGAAACTAATACTACCTCTATGGTAAGAAGTAGACAGAATTTTCAGAGATCTAAAGGGGGACCTTCATTTGATCCTGCAATCCCATTACTACCTACCTACCCAGAAAAAACAAAAAGCCATTTTACCATGAGGACATTTGCAGCAGAGTGTTTTTTGCAGCTCGATTCACAATTGCCAAGATGTGGCAGCAATCCAAGTGCCCATCAACCCATGAATGGATTAACAAACTGTGGTATATGTGTACCATGGAGTACTTTTCAGCCATAAGAGAAGATGGAAACTACCTCTTTTGTGTTTACCTGGATGGAGTGAAACACATTCTTCTTAGTAATGTATCCTAAGAATAGAAAACAAGTATCCAATGTACTCAATACTAATATGAAACCAATATATAAACAACTCCATGCCCACACCAAAGAATAAACACAAGTACAGTCTAGTGAAGAGGAGGAGCGAGGTGGGAGAGGGTAGCAAAAGGATGAAGGGTGATGGATGGGCTCTCACTTAATGTGCACAATGAGAGGGTGTTCAGCATCCCCCTGGGTGAAGGCCTCAACTACAACTTGAACTTTACCTTTGAAATAAAAACAGTGTAACCTAAACATTTGTGTACTCATATCAATCTGATTTTTTTTTAAAAAAGAGTTAAAGAATATACTTACCAAAAAATGAAGTAAAATGTCACTTTGTCAAGGCTCATTTTCGGATCACTCTAAGAAAATTTTCCTTCCCCTCACATTTTTAATCATCCTGTATGTTTTCTTTTCTCTACTGCACATGCACATCTAGAGTTTAAACCCTCTGAAAGTATGAACTTCTATTTGATTAAACTTTGCTATATTTTGACCACATATACATAGTAAATAAAACAGTATAAACATTTAAAAAATATTTATTGAATTAATAAATCTATTAAAATAAATGTTTTAAAATATCCCATTACTCTGTACACATACACACACATATATGCATATACATATATATCTTTTTTATTAAAAAGTTTTTTGAACTTCAACTGATACCTTCTTTTTGAATGAAATTGAGACCATGTTAATTCCTTTTATTTTTATGTGACCTACTAAACATATTACATCTTATATAAACAAATTCCTTTATAGTAAATCATCCTTTATTTTTAGTTTGCACACTATTTGTTTAGGTTTTGTCAATGTTGTAATCCTTTAATGTATTCTATTTGGTGATATTTTATTTAAGTTTGTCATGTAAAGATGGAGATTAATTATAGCCTGTAATTTACGGTCCTTTATAGTTCATTTATATATTTACTTACCAGTCCATTTCTGCTGTTTTTAGAACAGCAGGTCTCAGTGGATGACATTTTGTATTCAAGTGATATTTGACAGTGCCTGGAGAAATGTTTTTGTTGTCATAACTGGCCAGAGAGGTGCTATTATCTAGTAGGCAGAGGCCAGAGGTGCTGCTAAACATCTCACAGTATGCAGAGCAAATGCCCACAGTGAAGAATTATCTGGCCTCGAATGTCATTAGAGTTGTAGTTGAGAAATCCTGCTCTGTTGTTAACTATACCTGCAGCCTCTGCTCTTTGGATCCATGTATGGTGCTTGTAAAAGCTTCCAGCTCTGGTAGACACCCAGGTTCCATCCACAAAAAAGCTGTATTTAGAGTTCTTGATGGAAACATCAACTTGGACAGATAGTAATGAAATAAAGCACTCTCCAGACAATTTGAGAGTGTTCCCAATTAATGTGACTTGAGATCTCCAGATCTATCTGAATACAGTTTACTTGTCTATATCTGGGATATACTTTTTTTACTACTCACTATGCTTGTTAAAATAACCTTGGATAGATACTACTAAGCACTGTAGCTCTGATTATTTTTTCCTCCCAACATTTTCTACTTGAAGATCTTAATTTTATCTAAGCAATGCAACACAGAAAATCCTACAAAAGTTTAGCATATTAAAATTATATTCATGTGTTTTGATTAGTTTATTTATAATTAGGCTCTGCTGTAGCTTCTATAAAAATATTGATTAATTTTTTTATGAAAAAAATCTCTCTTAAGAGATACTATTGTAATCTCTACTTGTGAAGAATCTGAAACAAAGAGGGATGAGAAGACCTTCCCAAGAATTATAGTGAGTGGACTGCCACGGCAGTGTGGGTCAAGATGGCCCTGCTCTCTAACCTCTCCTAGGAAAATTAATTCATTAATAATATAAAAACTGAACTTGTTTACATGGCTGTTCAAGAGGAGAAATTGTGTGGATTAAGATTGTTTTGATTGTATTTTTATCATGTGCATTTGATAAAAAGTACAAGGTGCTCATTTTTTTTTAGGAAAATAAACAAAATAACGAGAGATAAAAAGCTTAAACACTTATAAAAATCTATCCATTTGCTTAATTTTATAGGTGTTCAGCCTGAATGGATACTGTCCTTCTCTTTTAGCCACCAAGCAACTCAGCTGCAGAGACTCTGTTATAAGTAAAACGATGACAGTAAGAAATACTATTTTACCATTTTAAAGATATGCATCTGTTGTTATGCCAGCCACATTCTAGACATTGACTCAATTGCACATCCCGTCTGATTTAAGAGAGAAACAATTATTATGTCCATTTAGAGATAAGGAGTCTGAGATTATAAGAGGTAAATTGACGTGCCCATGGTCATGCACCTGACAGGTGGTAAGTAAAGCTGGATTCAGTTCAGGTGTCCCCTCTCCCTGCAAAGCCCCTTGTGCTTTACACAAGAGCAGTTTTTATCAAAATTTTGCATTTACTTCATAGTTTGTGATAAATTTAACTTTGCTAATGTATGAGTTTTTTTCTTTCTCCCTAGAAATACTTAGCTAACAAGAAGAGATACTTACAGTGTAGGCAATTCCAAGTAGGGGGATTTACAAATCGTAACTTAAATGTACTGAGTTAGGGATGAAATTTTTTAGAGGAAGACCGTATTCTGAAGGGATCCTCTAAGTACAAGGCCTTTATTTCTTAATATTTCATCATCCATTCCTGGGTTTGAATGGAGTGAATATAAAGTCTTAGTTTTGTATAATTGCTGTCAGTATTTAGTAAGCATTCTAGTTAGGGGGAACCAAATTCTTTGCTGAGTATCCACATCTTTGTTAAGAAAGGAAAACAAGGGCTAGTATTTATCAATAACGGTGCTTGGTGTCAATTTTGCAAGCCATATTTTGATTTAAAATGTCCTGACATCCCTTAATGATAGCCAGTTTAACAGAAAAGATGTAAAGCTTCAAATAATTGAATGCAGAATCTCTGAGTCATTGGGGCTTGCTGTAAAATTAGGGAAGATTAAGATTAAAATAACTAAATAAAATACAATCCTTCCTATGAAAATTTTTATAATTTTTCTAGTTTATCTCTGGTCCCCATTTGTCAAAGAGTCAAGAAGTCCTAGAAGAAGTACTTAGAATTTAAACTCATTGGAAGTTGGGGATTGTTTGGGCTAGAAAGCCAACGTCCAAGGGGAAGTTGATCTGACACAGAGAAGTGAAAGAGATAATGAGGATAAAATATGGCCTGGAAATATGTGGAACTGGGATAGTGGCAGAGAAAAATTAAGTAAATACTCTTTCTTAGAAAGTTAGAAGCTGGTGAATGCATGGACCCTACAGCTATAAATGTACACAACTGAGGCAGGAAATATTTAAAGTCTGTCTTGAGAATACGATTCTCAAACTCCACTCCTAATGAGGTACAAGTAGTCTTAAACACCACCTCACCTACCATCACCCCTACTACAAAAAAAAAAAAAAAAAAAGGAAAAATAATCTCTATAAAGAAGCATTAGCTCTGGAAGGTTCTTAATCTTGAAAATGAAAGCAGTAAACTTGTTAAATGTAGACAGACACTAAGCTGCTTACAACAATATTTGCTCATCCTATGCACATGCAATATGTTACTTTCTCATTGTTTATTATGTACTCCAAGTTCTGGCGAGAAGCTTAGCTTCCTCTTTTTATCTTAACTTTGATGGCTTACATTTGAAACTTTAACTTTGCATTAAAGGAGGGTTTTGATTGAATTAAAGAATGTATTCTGGACCTTGACTTTAAATTAAAAATCCAACATTTGCTTAATGTGGATGGGTTAACAATTACATGGAAAACTTTTTTGCATTTTGTGATCTAGTGGTTATTTAACTCTGTACCCTTAATATTGTAATTAATATATGTTGTTGTATTTGCTTTTCTCTTTAATTATTTAAAGTAAGAAGGTGGAGTATTTCACTGCTTTTGAGGAAACTTACATAATTCTTTACTCTGCCTCACCACCTAATGACCGTATCTGAGTTTTCTACCAAACCCATGTTTATGCCTCATAATTATCTGCTATTTTTCTAATCTCCGTGTCTCACACTATTGGTAGAGGTTGATGTTATATTTATCTGATAGGCTTAAATTTATCAAATTTAATGATACTTGGGCCAAATCAGTCATACATAGAAATAAAATATACAACCTTGTCCACTGTCGAGTAGGGTAGACAGACAGGTAAAATAAGTCTTCAGAAAACTTTCTTGTAATGTGTTACAAGAAAGACATAAGTTAAATACTTGAGAAGTAGAGGATTGGCAAATTTAGAAATTATCAGAAAATTTGTATCACAACCAGGTTTGCTCAGTCAGAATTCCACCCCTTCATGTGATCTGTTAGATTTATATTGCTTTAAATTTATAACACAATCTTTACACCATTTATTACTTGGGTTTCCCATACCAGCCAATTGTATTATAAAAGCAAAAGTGCTTAACAATGTATGTGTCTGTAATTTTATCTAATAACAGAATGAAATACAAATACAACGTAGTGACTTATGACTAATACAACGTAGTTAAACCCAGCCTTTGGTTTGAGAGGCTAAGCCAACACTGGATGAAGAGTAAATAGACTTAGCAACAGACGCTGCCTAGGAAGCCTTGTATCGTGCTATCAGTTCCTAGGGTAGGAAGACTGTTTACAATGGATAGTTGTTTACTATACATGGTATAAAAATCTGGTAGTAAGGAAAAATATATTTCTAAACATTTTTTGCGGGGGTGTTCAAAATTCATTTCTTACTTGTTATGAATATGTATGTATAAAAAGTATCGACTAGAACATACTGGCCTTCTACCTTGTCTCTCACCTAGTCAAGTAATTTTCTCTCTGGAAGGTAGCCAGGTATACGGAAAAAGCTATTTTTCTAAGTTTTAACCTTATGCCAGCATCCAGAACATGCACGTGGCCTCTGAACATTTTTACATAGTACAATGTATAATACGTTAATAATGCAAAGCAGTTGAGCATTTTCCTCCAAACAAGCAGGAAAATCCTTGGAGCAAAATCTGAGCCTGCAAACTTTTTCCACAAAAAGAAAACTTTGAAAAACTTAGGGAGAGGTAACTGTGCAGGTAGAAGTGTGAAGATATATATTTCAGGGCAGGAATATGTTCATAGTATTATTATGCTGTGTATTGAGTATGGTATTAGTGGTTATAAATGATTGTATTTCTAATAATTCTGGTTATAAAAACATTCTCTAGCTTTACACAGAGAATACTAGCAAAATAAACTAACTACTTGTTCAGTAGAATACTATCTAGCAATTTTAACTGATATTTTATAAATATACAACCACATGTTAATTTTTTACAGTAAGTAAAAATGTACTAAAGCAATAGTATATAAGTAGAATAGTTACAACTATATAGAAACAAAAGAAAAAACCAAAATTATGTGAAGAATGTAGCATAAAACAAAATACAGCTAATGTAACTTATTTATCATTCATTAGTCATTTTATTAATATATCCAGTCACTTATCTGATATTTATGAAGGGTCCTTAGGTCATGGCACATAGGTATTGAGGATACGGGAAAGAAACTAAGACAAACTCCACAATTAGGGACCATATTATTAGCTAATTCTGATTATGAACTCTGTGAGGTCTTAATACTCTTGCCTCTGAATTTGGTATCCTTTCTTTAAAACATGTATATTTGTCATAGAAATGACTGTAATTTCATAATGAAAAAATGACAAAAGCAAAAACAATAACAAAAATACTAACAAGGGACTTCTTATACCTGGATTTTAAACATGAATAAATAAAGCCCTCTGGATATAGTCAAGTCTCATTACCATTAGAAGTGACAATTAATTTCGTTGTCAATTTAAATCTCAGAAGAAACTCCCTGGCAGTGTCTAATAACCTAATATGAAATAAATTCAAGTTGATTGCAAATCTACAGCTTGTTTCTTATGGAAAATACATTGGAAAGTTTAAAAAGCCAAGTGGCAGTAGCTATTTACCCTTGCAGACCACACTGACGTATATTGTGCTCCAATGACATTAAACCAACTGTTAAAAGCCACAAACTGTATTAAAATATAGTTTCATCAATTTGTTCTGTTGAACCCACATTTTTTTTTATCATTTAGTGAACAGCAGTTCTTTTATTCTGTCATAATCGTCTGCCTTAGTCCTGTTCTATCATCATTTTATCCATTTATAAAGAAACTCCTTTGAGCCTGCTCATGCATCTTTGCCATGACTATCTCCAGCCTATGAAGACTGAATCCATTCTGAATAATACCCTTTGCATTTACTTCAATATTATTGGCAATACTTCATTGGCCAGTGAAGTTTGAAAATTATCTTTATTCCATAGGCCAAAATGACAAACAAATGAAAATTATCTTTATTCCATAGGCCAAAATTATCTTTATTCCATAGGCCAAAATGACAAACATTGCAGAGAAAGATTAGGTTCTTCAAATATCTTCCTCCCAGATTTCTCTCTTTGTGTCTAGGAATCTGGCATTTATTTCCTGTTATCCCTGTGTTTTCTTAGTTTAAACCCTGGATCTTAGACCCTTCAATTTTCAGGTTGCATTCTTTGGTTCTAAATTCTAACACTCCTTCCTCAAAAAATAATATGGGTTATGGGAGCATTCTAGGACTTCATTTCCTGTTTTCTTTTTCTTTTTTTATTCACTCTTTTTTATTTTCTCTTTATTAAATCATAACTGCATACATTAATGCATTTATGGGGTACAATGTGCTGATTTGATATACAATGTGGATGCTTACATTGAACTGATTAACATAACCATCACATCACTTACTTATTCATTGTGGTCAGACATTTATACTTTATTCTTAATAGTTATGAAGTGTACCATTGCATTATACACTTTAGTTGAGGTCCTACCAAGTATCCTCCCTCCTCCTGGCCTCCCCATCCTCTACCCTACCCTTTCTCTTCCCTCCTTTCTGGACTATAGTTATGTTTTATCATTCGTATGAATGTGTAGGTGATAATATATTGGTTTCATATACTATTTTCACCTAGAGCTTCTCTCCACATTGCTTCTTTGTTTTCCTGGACCCCCTTGTCTAGTTGAATTCCTCTTACAATACGTTCTTCTGAAGTTGGCATTGCATGTGTTAAGGAAGTTGCTAACTGCCCAGCTCAAACTAAATTTGAAAACAATTAAAAACCACTGGACCATTGGATTGTTTCCCTTCCCATTTTAAGAGGTCTACATTCTGTTATATAGTTAGTAGAACATGGTTGTCTACCCAGTTCATTCCCCCTCTACATTCATGGAGAGACATTTGACAGCCTTTGACAGTCTGAGAATGGCAAAAATAAGGTCATTTCTGTTGTAGCAAGAAAATTTAGCTGCACAGAGGTAGAGAAATTTATTTGTTGTTTTGCTATGCTATATTTGTCTAGAAACAAGAAACCGTTAGGAGAAGGGAAGGCTTCAGTGCCTTTAGCGTCTTGGCTCGCAGCTTTCTGTAGGTTCCCCCAAACCCCAGAGAAGCGTGCTTTGGCTGCAGATTAGTCAGCCCTTTGGCACAGGCCAACATACTGAGCCTGCCTGAGCTGAGTCTGTGTTTCCTTGGGACCTGGTTTCCCCTTCAATTCTTTTCTATCCTGTCCTGCAGCTTTGTTGCTTTTCAAGCCTTGAATACTGGGATGAGACCATGTAGATAGTTTCCCCTGAAGCTTGGCCCAAATCTTGGCCATGCTTCCTTTGGCAGTCAAATCAGCCTACCTTCTGTCTGAGGAGCGTCATGATCTCCCGAATGAAAAATCTGCTTTATTTACTGTCACCACTCTCCCTAGGTCACACAATAACTCCCAAGACCAAGAAAGTTGTTGTCAAGAGAAGAGTTTGAGTCTCGTTGGAGTTGCCAAGTTTTGATGTCAACTTGGACACAGCCGTTATCAAGACTAAATCATAACACGATGCACTCTCTTTCAGCAGGATTTATTTTTACTTGCTTTACTGCTGCATTTTCATGCCCCACGAGCCCTGCACAATTCCTGATTTTTCCTTTTCTCTTTTCTTGAGTAAAATTTCTGATGCCATCCCAATCTCTCTCAGAAAAGTGCTTAGAACAGATAGGTTAGTCATATCTTGTATAGAAAGCTCTGTCTCTGTCTCTCCCTCCTCCTTCTGCCTCTCTTCGTCTCTCTGTCTCTGTCCCCACCCACCACCCAACCCATTGAGTTTTCCTTTTTTGTTATTGCTGCTGTTGCTGGTTATGGTTTGCTGGGAGGACAGTGGTTGGTCAGTCAGCATGCAGATCTATATGAATGCTGTTAAATGTTTCTCCTTATTTCCTTCAAGTCACTTTTTAAATCTTTCTTATACTTATTTTACTTTTTATAATTTTACTTTTAAATTTTTCATAGCAAATTGTTTATTGAGACTTTACAAAGGGATCTATGCCAAATACTTTAATTATTTATCAAATTAAATTTATGTAGCATCTCTGAGAGGTAATAATACTACTATTTTCATTTTATAGAGGAAGGAATTGAGTCAAATGTAAGGTGATTTGGCCAGTGTCACAGTGCTAATTAAATGCTGTGCTGAGTTTTGAAATAAGGCAGTCTGATTCAAGTCTGGGCACTGAATATACAATGTTCCTCACATACCAAACTAAATTTATCATTCAGAAAAAAAATTGGAGTATTGAGGAAAGCTTATAAGGAACATAAACCATGAACTTTATATCACCCCATCATTCCATCCCCTGATATCTGTCTTGATAAATATTTCCAAGAGGTATTTAGATCTGTTTCCTTAAAAGTTTTGGACCCTCAGAGCTGAGAGAGATCGTTTATTTAGCAGACTATGTTTTCTCCCAACGAACCACCTGTACCTTTGTCAACTATCAATTAATTCTACATATAAGAATGTATTTCTGAACTCTCTTTGCTTTCATTGAACAATATGTGTTTTCTGAGACCAGTACCATACTGTCTTGACATCGGTAGTATTATAGTAAATTTTGAAATCTGCAAGTGAATATTCTCTAATTTTGTTCTTGTGTCAAATTGTTTTGGCTGATCTTGGTGTTTTTCATTTCCATACAAATTTTAGGATATGCTTGTCATTTCAGAGGGGAAAAAAGTCTGATACAGTTTTGGTAGAAATTGTTCTGAGATTTAGATCAATTTAGGGAGAATTTCTATCTTAGCAATGTTGACTCATTCGATGCCTGAACCCGGGCTATCTCTCCATTTACTTAGTTCTTTTTAAATTTCCATTAGTCATGTTTTGTAATTTTTAGTGTAAAAGACTTGCATTCCTTTTGTTAAATTTCTGCCTAAATATTTTATTCTTTTTGATGCTGTTAAAAATAGAATTGAATAGATTCAATTTAGATTATTCATTACTAGTGTATAAAAAGGCTGTTGATTTTTGTATATTGATCTTGTATTCTGAAACTTTATGGTACTTGGTATGTGTTTGTGAGTGCGTGTGCATGCTCACATGCCTATTTTATAGATTATTTTGATTATTATTATTTTTTTTTGTAGATAGCATTGTGCCATTTGTCAATCAAGTTATCTTTATGTCTTCCTTCTGAGATGAATGCCTTTTAGTTATTTTCATTGCCTAAATGCACCAGATGAAGCCTACAATACTATATTAGGGAGACTGAGAGTTGACTTTTTTGGTAGACTCTTCCTACTAATACAGTATATTGTATTGATCCATTTTTTGGATGTTAAACTGTGCATTCAAGAGATAAATCCCTCTTGGGAATGAAGTATAATCTTTTCTACATGTTGTTAGTTTAATAAGGCTTTGTTGGAAATTTTTTCATCTACATTTATGAAGGTCATTGACCTGCAATTGTCCTTCTAGTGGGAACTTTGCCTGACTTTGGTATCAGGATGAAACTGGCCTCATCAAATGAGTTACAGGCAGTTATTCCTTCATCTTATGTTTTCTAAAAGATTAAAAATATTATTTTTTATCTAAACATTTGATAAAATTCATCAGTGAAGATATCAGGTCCTAAATTTTATTTATGAATAGATTTTTTATCACTAAGTCATTCTTTTCTCTATTCAATATTTCCTATTTATTTTTGAATCAGTGTCTGTATGCTGTGACTTTTTAGGCATTTGTTCATTTTGTTTAAATTGTTAGATTTGTTTGCATAATGATTTTTATCATATTGCACAATGTGAATCTTATATTACAAAAGGAACTTTAAATTCCTTTAACTTCTGAAATGAAAGTTAAAAGGCAATGGAGAAGTCAGTGTATATGTTCTTTTTGTCATTCCTAAATTATTTATATGTGTCTCCCTTCCCCTCACTCTTCAATGTTTTTAAAATGTGTTGATTATTCTGAAAAAAATTGCTTTTGATTTCATTGATTTTTTTCTATTACCTTTCTTTTTCATTAAACTTAATTTTAAACTATTATTTCTTTCTTCTTAGAAACAGTTCTAGTTTAATCTTTGTTTTCTATATTATTAAAGTTACACCTTAGGTTACTGATTTGAGGTATTTCTTCTTTTATAATGGTAAGCATGAAAAGTTATAAATTTCCCTCAAGTACCACTTCAGTTGTATTCATAAATTCTGATATGTTACATTTTTATGTTTACTTAGATCAAAATATTTTCTAATTTTCCTTATAATTTCTTCTTTGACCTCAGAGTTATTGAGAAATGTGTTGTTTTATTGTTAACCATTTACAGATTTTCCAAAATTCCTTTTGATGTTGATTTCTAGTTAACTCCATTATGATCAGGAAACATACTTTGAAACATACTGTGTATAATTTAAATTCTTTTAAGTTTACTAATATTTGTTTAATAGTTTAGCATATAATTTACCCTAAAAAAGTTCTATGAGCATTTGAAAAGAATGTGCCTTCTCCAATTATTAGATGGAGTGTCCTATAGATGTCTGTTAAGTGAAGTTTGTTTATAAAGTTGTTTTCTACAAGCCTTGAAAGAAGTTTTCTATAGCCTTGAAATCTCTTTCTTGTGTTCTATTAATATCAACTACTTAGAATATTGAAGTCTCCCACTATTATTATTGAATTGGCTGGCTATTTCTTCAGTTCTGTTAATTTTAGTTTCATGTGCTTAAGCTAGGACTGGTGAATAGGTGTATATATGTTTATAATTATTATCTCTTACTGCTAAATTTACACTTTTATAATGCTAAAATTTTCTCTTTAACTCTACTAACAATTTTTTTCTTGAAGACTGTCTTTTATGACATTAACATAGACAATTGAGATCTCTTTTAATTATGCTTTGTATGGTATATTTTTTCCATTTGTTTACTTTCAATTTAATCATTCTCCAGTAGACAGTATATAGTTAAATAATGTGTTTTTTAAAATTCATTAGGTTAATTTGCCTTTTCATTGAAGTGTTTAGTCCATTTATATTTAATTAAGTTGTAGATAAGACTTATGTCTGTCATTTAGTTACTTGTTTTTTATATGTCTTTTTTTGTTGTTGCTCCTCTGGTCTTTTATTAATGTATTCTTTTGTGACAGATAGGTATTTTTCTAGTGCATCATTTTGATTCCTTTGTCATTATTTATACTATACTATATTTTTGAGTACAATTTTCTTAGTGATTGCTCTGGGTTTTAAAAATGGTATTTTAATTTAAAAGATTTCAGTTTGGATAGTACTAACTTAATTCAATAGTGTATGGAAAATGTTTCATAAAATTTCCCTTTAATATTTCTTATAGGATAAATAACTTCTTTCCTTCTTTAATCCTTCAGTGTTTTGTTATATAAATTGTATCCTTATATACCATAAGCTTACCAAAATAGTTTTATAATTATTTATCTATGTAGTTTCCTTCTATATTGGATGGGGAAAGATGAGAGTTACACATAAATATATTTATATGATCTTTTGTATTTACCTATATAATTATCTTTACTAACATTCTGTTTCTTTGTGTGAATTTGAGTTAGCCACTAGTTACCTTTTATTTTAGCCTGAAAATTTTCTCTTTAATATATCTATAGAACAAATATTAGTTTACATGTCTTAGTTTCTCCTTCATTTTTAAAATATAGTTCTGGCAAATATAAAATTTTTGTTTGTATGTAAGTTTTTTTTATTGTTGTTGTTCACCCCTTCTTCAGTATTTTGAATATGTTGTTTAACTGCTTTCTGGTATCCTTGGTTTCTGATCAGAATTCAGCTAGTAATGTTATTAATGATTTTTTTTTTTTTTTTTTTTTTTTTTTTTTTTTTTTTTTTTTTTTTTTTTTTTTTTTTGGTGTGGGGGGGTTAGGCACCCCACACCCCGGATATTTGTGGGG